>APFE031251527.1:0-59631 GCA_000404065.3 Pinus taeda
TTTCATTATGTTCCTTTCAATGTTACAATACATATTTATACATGTCGAAGCATCCAATACCATGGACCGAAAACCATTGCGTCCAAAACCATGTACAAAAATCATGCACAAAACCATAGGTAGGTCTGCCCAACCTACTATACGGTCCAAACAAAAAAACATTCTGCACCCCTCAAACCCCCATGACCCCCCTGCTACGCAAGAGGCGCAACAAGGGGGGGGACCTCTAATCCCCCGATTAACTACATAGGCTAGTCATGGAAAGAATATAACACAACCCAACAAAAACTCTTCAGACCACACTCCCATTGCATTGACATCTGAAAACCCTGAAAAAGGGGGAACCTAAAAGTTACCCTAACTTGACCCCACCGGCTCCAAAACACAAAAATTTCCTCGACGAGAAGGGAAAAACTATGTGTCCAGTGGAAAATCCAACAAAGAAAACCCACAACTACTAATATCCAAACTTGAGATTGATAATTCTTGTACAGTAAAACCCCCAAAAATTACCAAAGACTTACTTGAAATCCCAAGTAATCGCTTTGAAACCTCGTGAGAATCTTTGAACTCTGCATCAGATGGGAATATGCGCATGTGACCTAGGCCCACAACAAATTTAGAGAGCTCTGACTCCATTTTTGTGCCAGAAAATTATTCAGTCCCCATAGAAACTATCGAACCCTCAAAACCATGTTAGTTTGCAGATGAGAATTCCTAAGTTTTGAGAGAGATCATCGTTTCGAAACCTACCATCAAAACAATTCTTATTGCCTTATACGCATTTGTTTTAAATATCTCCAAACTGTGTTGATAAAAAAAAAGTCGCCTTATAATGTACTTTCAAAAAGGAAGAGAGATCAATTTAGCTTATTTATCAATAATCTTAAAAGCATGGCACTCAACATTCAGAGGGATTCAAGAAACATGAATAGGAGTTTGTATCATTTTGGTCTCATTAAAATTTTGGTTGAGGAAGAATTGCACCAAAAGAGGAAGACTAATGTTGCAACTCCCAAGGGTCTCAACTTTAATTGTTAACCCAAGGTTTGTTCAAACTTAAGAGGGGCCGACACTATGTGTTTAATATGTACTTATCCTTTTCCTTTGTTGACATTTTTATGGGTGAAATCATTGAGATGAGATCTAGTTATCGAGAGACCATATTGTTTTCTTTACGCTACAAGCATAATTGTAGAAAATGCAAGGCAATAATCAAATATATACTAACTACAATAAAATGAGGTAAACCACCTTAACTATGATGAAATAAAAGCATGTCTACTCTATTTTGCAATGAAAGCAAACTCACAATTGAAGTAAAGCATGTAAATATTAAACCCTAATTCTGCAAGAAAAAGACAATTTGTATAGTAAGCTTAGTCAATAAATTTACTTGGTATATTTGCTTCAAAATTCCATATTCAAGGTTCCAGGGTTGTTGTAACATATTAAGGAAGATGAAACAAGAGTTTGATGCAAGTTTGGATGAGTTTCGAACACAAAATGCAAACTACTATAGGAGTCTATCTTTTGTTATTGGAGGCAGTCTAGTGAGCAATGAAATGTGCTAAGAACGTGTTCTGAAAGCAAAGAGAGGATAAATAAGAATAAGGAATGGTAAAGCAACCATGTTAATGCCATAATTTTAATGGTAGAAGGATTTAATCAGTGAATGAGTGGCCGTAGAGTCTCTTGTAGCTCTGCAAAAAAAAGGGACAATACAGTTGCAACAAGCAATATCGATAAATAGCAACTAAAGTGAATTCAAATACATGAAAAGAGGTATTAAATGAACAAGATAATCATTGATAAAGCTACCATCTAGTGCTAAAATACTGTGCAAGAAAATATTGTTCATAAATAAACTAATTAACACTGAATAAAAACAATACTTCATAAATAATTTGCAGAAATGGATTAGTGCATGAAATATAATAATACAAAAGGGGTCTTGAGCACCTATGGTAGGCCCTAACCCAAGGAAGCCTAGATCCTTGAAGGAAAACATTCTAAGAACTAAATATGTCTTTCATTAACTTGAAAATTTATTGTACATCAATAGTTGCAAAACTGAAACTACTAAATATTTCTGCTATTAATGCTTCCACTAGCTTAAAAAAATTCCAACTTCCTAATGGGCTACTTGAGCCCTCTATTTATACAAGATAAGTGAGGGGAAGCCTCCTTTAAAGGATGACTACTTTCGCTACAAAACTCCTAAAAGTCAAGATCAAGCTCCTTAAGTGACTTCACAGCTACGGGGAGGAGTATTTAGTGCTCCAAACCCTGAGACCACTTGACATTTCACTAATATGGACCCCCAGCCGCTCCCATGATAGGCCATGCATACCACTGAGGCCTTCCAGTCATGCCCACAACATGGCATGCCAACATTTGTGTACTTTTTCAGCTAGTTTTGTGCCAGCGACCCCAGAATCTGTGCCACTTTTTCAGGGCCAGGACTCAGGCCATTACCCATAACTTCATGAAACCTCTAGAAATGATAAGTTATATTGGAACAAAGGTACTAATTCAAACACTTTATCAATGAACTGACAATAACCCTACTATCCATGACATACATTTCGTCAAACATGTCATAAATATGAAATATACATGCCATAACAACAAATCTAAGCATCGGGGTCTCATAATTATCTAAGAATCGTAAAGAAGCATTTTTTTCTATATCAAAATAGTTTCATTATCATCTATTAGGTCATATATTCATTGTTCATTGATTTTCAAGTCAAAACATGATGACAACCATACATCAAATTTTGTCATAAAACATACTCATAACCAACATATAACCAACAAAAATAACAAGGATATAACATCCATAAGAATCACATATAAACCAATATATTTACCCATCAAATACAAGAGGAAAGAGCTCTTATTAATGAATTCATAAGCCAACTAGGTCCGGGACTTCCACGAACCACCGGAACATAGATTGGTTGAACCAAATCTTTCTTTCAGCCAATCACCCCTGTGCCATATTCCAAGCATGAATGTGGGATCTCATAAAACAACTCAATAAAAACCAAATCAAGGCTTCCAGAGACAAAACCACCTGAACCGTTAACGAGCGATTCCACCTCATGGTTAGACATCACTAACCATCACTAGATTGGTCTCTACCAAAGCTCTCTAGGGCTCCAGAGTGTTTGTTCTAATGAGGGCTTCTAAGACTAGTAACTCAACCCACAACTTCTGTCGAGATTCCAAAGCGTTTGTCCCATCAAGGCTTCTAGGACTAGTACTCAACACACCAAGGGATTCAAGAGAATTTTTCCAACCAAGGGTTCTAGGAGTAGTAACTCAACCTAATCTATTATAGGGTTTCTAGAGCGTTTTTCCAACCAAGGCTTCTAGAAACTAATAATTCAACCCACAACCATAATGAACATGAGAACCAACCAAAAAAAAAAAGGAAAGACACCCACAACACCATTTCTATCTAGGAAATGGAAAAGCTAGGCATATCCACCGTCAATCCAAGCCATGCCAATGACAAATCATAAACAAGAAACCACATGCATGTGCCATGCATGCCAAAACTAGCAAGGAAACCATACATGCAACTCGGTACTTGCAAGCAAAACCCATTGTAGTCGTTGATACTAATGTTCTCTTGTGCTTTCTTGCTCTTGTTTTTCCTTCTTGCTCCAATCCAAAGTATGCCACACTCCTCCAAGATTGCTCCAAGAAAACTCTAAGTGTCTAAGAGTATGAGAGAACTGAACTAACAAAAAGTTATAAACTGATCCTTAGAAGAATTTTTATTAATGATGCCTCTATTTTATTCAATTTCCTATTATTTTTCTTCATTTTCCTCCTCACATGCAACTTGTGAACTTTCACCTCCCTTTTCTCCCAATTTCCATTATTTTCATAAATAAAATGTCAATAAATGCCTCATGCCTTTCCAAATCCTTTTCCATTGCCTTTGCCAATTTCCATAACCATTAATTAATCACAAGTGATCCCCATCACTATTTTTTCCCAACATTCATCTTGGAATATGTGTCTCATGACCATGGTGTTGGTAGGCTGAAATGCTCTATTTTTACCCCCTTCCTACTACAAAACCACAATCATCAACCTCTGTTTATCTCCATAAACCTCCCCATTCATGCACTAGTCCAAGAATACTATCTATTCCTACATAAACTTCATATTTCATGTTTAAGGTTTATTAGGTGCTTAATTAATCATTTTAAATAGATTTCATGCCTTTAATATTTCTTGTAACTTATATTTACTTTCCTAAAGTATTTGATAAGCTAAAGTATTAATCATTGTACTAGCTTGATCTAGTGTAGGTAGATTCCTGCACCACCGACAACTATCCATTTCGTGATCTCTGTAATAGCTCGATCACTTCATGCATGCATCTTGGTCCACGTCATCCAGCTCGGTTGCGGTCATCCAACTCGGTTAACTCAAGTGGAGGATAGTTAGGGATATGGTCGAGGATAAGGTCTACGACCAACGATTAGTTCACATCTTATTATAGCCACTGCCTTATTTTTGTAATTTTGTTTGTTATTTCATTTTAGTTGAAAGGCTCGATTTGGAACGACTGTGTAATTTTCGATTATGACCATAGGTCGAAGGGTTGTATAAAGTATAGCTCTTAGATAGAACTAGGTTAGCGGTAGTGATAGCAATGCAATTGTAATTTTTGGTTAATTTGTACTCTCGTTGTTGCCCTCGTTCTGGGTTGGACTTGAACTCATAATGTATATTTGTTGATTGGAATTAATACAAGGAGCTGCACCATGATTTTCTCACTCTGCATTTTAATCTTTCATTGATGTGTTGTTAACATGTTGAAGATTTTCATTTCCTAAAATGGAAAACGAGCAGGTTGGCTAGGGCCTAGCCAACCCAACTCGTTTATCCGCTTGCTTTCATCATCTTAAAGGTGTGCGTTAACTTTGTTATTTGTAGAAGCATGGTTTAAATCTTAATTTCGTTCTTGCTTAATAATTCTGATTTATTTCGTTGAACAATCAAAGTGTGAATGGATCTGTTATGTGAAAGTCAGATTGAATCAGTTTACATTTTGTAATTTCTTTTTTGGTTTACTTTCGCTTGGATCGTGCAGATAAGGTTATTGCTGCACCAGTGCATGTAGGATTTGCACTCTAGTTTGCTAGTTCATTTACAACAAGTGTTTTATTCTTTTTCCTTTATATGATTTAATCTATTTCTGCAAAATAATCGTTCATCATCAGAAGGAAGCATTTCTAATACTAAAAGTTAAACTTCTAAAGATCAAAGATGATGTCTTGAAATAGAAAAGAGCGTTGTTGCAACATCTTAATTTATATCTGCACCTCACAATTTAAGGAAAATGATTAAACATAATCTGAAATATTATAATGAACTCATTTCGAGTTAGATTTGGTTTCATGCAAAGCCTTTGACTGAAGAAGGTCCGCTTTAACTTCTGAAGATTGTTTTCATCTTAAAAGTTTATTTCTATTTGTGAGATTCGGTTGGTTGAAGCATTCTTTTTCGTGTGCAAGTTATTTCAGATTTTGCTCGCATTTTCAATTCTTTTTATAGTTGACACACCCTTCTATTTTTCCCAAAAGTAAATTGGAATACTTGGTGTAGGAAGCTCTGTTTTGGTAGAAAAACTAGTGTCTTGTTATAGGAACATAGTGCTCCACGCCTTGAGGCCTACAACCCCTACAGGAAGACATAAGTCTTCGATATAAGTGTAAAATATACTTCGCACATAAGTTTTGTACCTGTACTAGTGCAACCATATTGCAAGAGTACAGGAACAACTGCTTAGTGTGAGAAGGAAAATCATTTAGAAGGCATATTTTTTCAAGGGCCCACTTGTTAAACTACCACCACCTATACTGGGGATAAATATAGAGTTTTACTTCAACAGTTAAGATTGTTTACGACAATGTGAAAGTTCCTTTTTTTTTATTTCTTTGTAAATTCATTATTTTACATTCCAGCACTAGAATTACTTCGGTGTCAATTGCCCTTTGTGATTTTTCTATTTGATTCTACAAGATTTCAATTGAGAAGTAGGAATAGAAATAGGAAAAGTTCATACCACTTTTGGCATTATCTGTGCTTCGTCTCTAAGTTTATGAACCCCCTGGGTTTACAATTAAGTGTTGAAGGAACTTGCTGAAGTGCAATTCCTGCACCCAACATTTTGGCGTCGTTGGCTGGGAGGCGATTTGAATTGGCAAGAATTTTCCGTTTTTCTGCAATAGGGGTAAGTTTGCTATTATTTTTTCTACAGTGTGCTTCTATTGTTTGAAGGAATTTATAGGTGTTGAGTTATTTTTTTGAGTTGCAACATTTTATTGGAATTTTGTTTTGTCATTTTTTGAAATGAATGCCTAAAAGAGGTAGGGGTCCGGAGCCCACTAAGGGTCGAGGAAATATTGATAAATCTAAAATCAAATCTCATATTGGGTCTTCTTTTGCAGGCAAAAAGTCCAAACAGATCCAAACGCATCACACAGGAATAATCTACTTGAACTCTCGCAACAGCAGTCCAGGTGTGACACAACCCACAAAGGAGAAGAAGGGGACTATTAGAACCCATAGTCAACCTTCTCAGCCTGTTGAGAGAGGTTCGCTTGGAGGAGCAACAATGGTAGATCATGAAGAGCATGCAGAAGGAATTGTTGAAAATAAGGTGTTGTGCCCTAACACAACCCCCCCTTTCATATCATTATTATCTCAAAACTATAATGTGAAATGGGTCCCTTTTTAATTTTAATTGGTATCAACTTAACCTTATTCAAAAAGGTCCAAAAAAATAAAATAAAGAACATTACTAAACCTTTTTGATAAACCAATCAAAGGCCTTATATGTAAATGATTAATCTTTTATCATTACGATAAAGCGATCTCAAGATCGCATATCGCAATGACAAGGGAAACACAACTTAAGGACCCTTTGGTTTTCTTCGATGCGAAATAGGCTATCGGATATCAACAATAATAAGCTGGCGCAATAAAACTCCCTTTCGCTCCGATACGATGCAATATCTCTATCGGCGATCGACGATTTACCATGCATGCTTTTAAAAGTGCCCCAGTCAATACTCCCGACGCGATGCGATATAGCTATCAGTGATCAGGGATTCCAAATGGAACCAATGTAATGCTTTAAGATTTCCCCGACGCCCGATTGCGATAAAGCCAAAAGTGCGTATTTTAAAGAAAATCTTAAAGCGGGTTTATTACGATTAATTCGTATTAAAAGCCTTATCTTCTGAATAGCCATTCATCCGCGCTCAACCGCCAAAACATCCAAGGCACGCTTCAAATAAATCATTCGGCCAATAATCGACGTGATGGGCATTTAAAGGATTGACAGGTCTTAACGGCCATTTAATGAAACAGTAAGCCTAAAATATTTTCACAGATTGTATCCGAGGCCACCTTATGTTGATCATTCACCATGCATTTATCGATATATATCTCACTCATATTCGATTTGCGCTATCAATTTTCTGTATTACGCTCATTATCATTCCTGTGCAGAATTCTTCCGAAGTAACAACTTCAAGCAGAATGGGGAAGAAGTCCAAGAAAACTGCAATTGCTTCCGCTTCGCCGGCCACAAGGCAAATCATCGTTGATCCAGGAACTAAAAAGAAATGATTAATATCAGATACTACATGCCTAGGACTCGCCAAAACTACTTGGCAAGGTACCTATAATTTGATTGAAGCCGAAGGACCAATGATGACAGTAGTACAAGCCTCAGTAGATAGCACTCGCAAATATGATGCTAATCTAAAGGACTTAGCCAACTCTTTTCTTCATCGGATAGCAGCTCGGGAACAAATCCTCCCATATACAGACGTGGTGAGATGGGCAATTCAGAAAATCCCAATCACAGACAGAACCTTCAGCACTAGAGATGGGAGAATTTTTGGTTCCTTTCAAGCTGAGGATTTGAGGCAAATGTATCATTTACCTGTGCCAGAGAAGAAATATAACACGGAATTTCTGGAGAAATTCCGAGCTGAGAACGAGACTGAATCCGAACCCATTCGGGATTGGAGGCAAAATCCAGCAAAACACAAACACGAATCCTCGGGTAAGTACTCGGTTGATTCTCTATGCTCTCCTTATTGCTATGCTGGGATAATAATGTGTAGGTTGTGGGGATTACATGATTCCGCTAATTTTACTATAGAAATGGTTCCCTTGATGGAAGCGACATGTAATGGTGAAATAATGGATTGGGAAACTATACTGTCTAATAAGTTAGCAACCGCAGTTCTTGATTTTAGAACCAAGTCCCGCGTCACTGAAAGGCTCATTCCCCCATTCTACTATAGCGCTTATATGCTTGACATCCTGTGTTTCAAATCTGAATTTCCTGTGCTTGGATGGAGGTGGACGTCGCAAGACCCCACACCCATTCACATATATCATCAAAAGTTGTGGAAAACCAACTATAAGCACCATTTATACCAAATCTGCAACGGCTTCATGTTGCCCATTCATCATTCTATTTTTAATAAGCCCGCCCCTAAGATTTCCTACCAAGCAGGGATTGATTTAACATCCATAGGGAGTTGGTTCGGGGAGGAAAAGTTCACTTATATCAGAATTTTTGGCAGTCAAGCCAAACCTCACGTTCTTCCTTTGTACATACCTAATAAACTGCTGGCCAGGGAGATAGCCTATCAGATTATCTCCGATGGAGCTACACAAACTCTAAAGAAGAATAAGAAGCAGGTCTGGCCCTCTTTTCCCTTGAGATGTGGTATCTACACTCTACATGATTTCAAACATGCAGAGAAAGAAGCTGAAAAAATAAAGGCATTAACTCTGGCAACTCTCCCTAGTAGGCGATTTGATGCACGCAAAGTCGCCTATAATGCACTCGAACAGGCCAAATTGACCAAGTTCGAGCATAAAGAAGATAGGTTCGAGGACTTATTCTCATTGGCCGAGTCAATGTATCAAGTTAAATTGCTCGCTATAATTGAATACAAAGATGAAGGATTAGTTGAATTCAACAGACTTAGAGAGCAGAGGTTGCAAACTCTGCCTCTAGATTTGTTAGTGATGACTCCAACAACAAAATCAAGCGAGCTTGAGCAGCGACTTGTTAAAGAACCCCCTGTTACATCAAAGGAACAGGAAGAAGTGCATGAGAAAATACAAGAGGAGACCCAGGCGAAAGAGCAAGAACAGAGCAGTTTAAATGTAAATCAAAATACTCAGATTGATCCGAAATTGCTCCAGGAATGGCAGCAATTCAATTCAATTATCGGCAATCTTGAATGCTCTAAAGATGAAGAGACATCAAAAGAGGTCAATACACAGGAGGCGACTTCAAAGCAGGTTTCAGGTGAAACCAACGACCCACCCAAGTCAAAAGAAGTAGAAATAATCCCAAAGGATCCTTCCGACCAGGTTATTTTGCAGATTGAAGAGATTCCTCCCTTAGACATCTTCTATAGCCCAAGACATAAAGCTGTGGTGAAACGACAAAGGAAGAGGAGAAGGACTGATCAACCTTCCTTATTCCCAAAACAAACAGTGATGGGCAATGTGCTTTGGAAAGAGGAATTTGACCCCTCTGATGATTTAACTAAACTATCACAATATGCTGGAGCCTATTCGACGGCGACAATAGACAAGGCATCAGAGGTGAGCAGTTTATTGAAGACAAAAGACCAGGACATCTTTTCTCTACAAGCACAACTATCGGAAGCACAACAAAAGGCGGAGCAGGTAGAACAACAATTGGTAGTACAACAACAAATAAATAATCAATTGACTAAACAATTGCAGGAAGAGAAGCAGAGAATTGATGACAGCGCAGTTCAAAAGCAGAAGCAACTATCTGAGGCATTGGCGCAACTAAGAGCATCAAATGAACAAATGCTGAAGTCCAAAGATGAGCAGATTGCTCAATTATCAGCCCAGCTAGAGCAAATGAAGAAGCTTCCACAAATAAATGAATTCAAACTAGAGGCACTTCAGATAAACAAGGGATTGGTAAATAAGATGAAGCTTTTATGTCAGCAAATCGCCCAGGCGGAACCATTATGTGGTTTAACCACATCAATAAGTGAGAAAGTAGAAAAGGCTAGAACAGATTTGGATCAAGCCGAAGAAACATTGACCAATTTTCTTGAATGGCAAGATACTGATCAGGGACAGGCGGCTAATTTACCAAGGATTCTAGAATCGCATAAAGAAATATTATTTACAGAATGGCAGTCTCAGTTAATGAAGGCAGAAAGAGCAATATCAAGATGCAAAACAACCACTAGTAATTTGGTTGAGTTGGTTAATAATACTCTTTACTTGTCTAACATGATTTCTCAATGTACTCCAGGCAAATTAACAGCAGCGAAAATATTGGAGCAGTCATGTTACCCGGAGCTAGAGAAAAATGGAAGGTTAATCGCAAGAATTAAGAGTTTGACATGGGATGCCTATTGGTTCTTTTTAGTCAAGCCGCATAGCCAGAGAGCCGCCCTAAAATGCCTTACAGATGCGATCGGGTATATTATTCCCGATATTCAAGATGCCACCTATGCCTCCCAACTCAATTCTCGCCTCAATAGACCACCCGAAGTGGAGCCAATGCTTGCGATAAGTCAGCTCAAGTTTAAAGGCAAACAGCCAAAATGATGATTCATGCCGCCGACTGCCAGATCGCTGCAAAGGAGATAGTTATCATCAATTGATACCAATTAAGTAGGATTTTAGTTTCAATAGATATTTAGTTTAGTGTAGTATTTATAGACCCTTTCATGCATCTAGAAAGGGTCGTAAAGTTTTGTATATGACTTAAACCCTGAAGTTGCACTATTGTACTTCAGGGATATTCTTTTATAAAACTGGACCAATCATTCTGATTTTGATGAGGAAGCTTTTATGCAAATGTGCACTACTGTCTTTGTTTGAAAGTGTTTCTGCATTGAAGGAAGAATTTCAAATAGCAATTGATATTGGGATTGATTAGCAGCTCATATGGTACTATTATCTATGTCTGAACTCATTCTTTTTATATGAATTGTCATTTGATCGCTCTTGCTATTATCGGATATATATATGTGTTTTAACAACATTCTTTATTCATTCCACTATTGGCTGTTTATAGTGTGCTTCTCTTCTAATCACGTATGTATCGATGATATAAATGATAAGTGCAGTAAACTTGTGTTAAATCACTTTGTTTAACTATTTAAATGAAGTAATCTTTGAATGAATAAATATCTATGTTTATTTGATAGAGTCATCTATATGCCTATCAATAGACAAAGATCATCAAACGTTGCATTTCTAAAGAATAATTGTTCCCGGGATTAGTATTAGTTCTTTTATTTTGTTGATATTTTAAGTTATTCACCTATCATTAGATTGGATAACCAATCGCTCATCCACCCCTTTTATTCATTATTGGGAAACTGGTCCCATTATATCCAGTCAGAGCCACCATCCCAAATGGAAAAGGAGATGTATTAAGGTCCGGACCGGGTGGTTATCCCCCAATGTTGATACAACGGATTTTCGGGGCATCAACATTTCTGGCGCTAGAAGGAGGGCCATCCGCTATGAATGGCGAGTAAGCCAAAACCTACAGACCATTCACAGAGTAAATCACCCTCCACCTCTCCTCGGATCTCTTGTTTGCACGCTGAAACACCAGTATCCAGACGAGAAGAGGAAGGATCAACTACTACTGCTCAACTTCATCCTAATTCAGAAAATTTAAGCCCGGAGTCCCCTGAAGTTCAATCTATCATCCAGAAACTTCAAGGCTTCTCGATTTCACCTCCTAGATCTGAAGTATCACAAGGCAGTCAAACTTCGCAATTCCACTTACCTCATCACCTTACCAGACTTCAAAGTGAAAAACTCGGTATTGAACCACCTGAGTTTCCTTTGCCCGAAAGGAAAAGGATTAAAAAGAGCACTGAAGGTTCTGGTAGTGAAACCTTTTCTCCATCATCTTCCATTTCATCATCACCTGTGCGAAGTCAAACACCCACTTCACCATTACATATTGTTGTTCACCAAGCGACTTCACCTCCAACATCACAATCCTTTCAGTCTTCATTTCCACCTCCTCCCCAATCACCTGGAAAACCACAGGCAATCGCTGGTACTCCCAAAATGGCTCAAAGACCATGGAGAAGTCCTGGTGCAGTCACTATGTCTGCGCCTTTACATCCATTACCCGATTATCCTGAGAAATGGTTACCAAAGTTCAATCTAGATGCTGGAACATTAGCTAAGGAACACATAAATAATTTTATGTTGTTAGTTAATTTGAAGGGAGTAACCGAAGAAGATGTTGTAGTTAGATTGTTCCCCTACACATTACAAGGATCAACAGGGTCTTGGTATTTTTCCTTGCCCGCTGGATCCATCACCAGTTGGAACATATTTCAGGAACAGTTTCTTACCAAATACGACAATGATAGATCCTTGGCTACACTCATCAATGACCTTTCCAATCTGAGGATTGAGTCAAGAGAACCAATTAAGGAGTTCAACTCCCGATTTAACAAACTCTTGAACAAAATCCCTACCGATAATAAGCCAAGTGAACAAATTAGAAGCGAATGGTATATTACAGCCTTACCCTCAAACATATCCATTTTTGTAGATAGGGCTAAACAACCTACATTGGCTGAAAACATGAAAGAAGCCCTTGCTGTCGAAAAACGTGTAATCGCTTTGGAAAAGAAAGCTTCTCTAGAGGAACGAAAATCCAAAAAAGTGTCTTTCAAGGATGATTCAAAGAAGAAGATCACCAAGGATCCATACGACATGGAGGGCCTTCAAAAAGTCATCAAAACCATGTCAAATGAAATGGTTGAGATTAAGAAGCAAGTAGCAGAGTCCTCAACAAAGAAATCTTATAGGAATTTTAAAAAGCCTTAGCCCAAGCCTCCAAATGTTATATCCTATGCAGATTCAGACCCTGAGGAAGAAGAAGAAGAAGAAACAGTTACACCATCCGATGAATTAGAAGAAGAGGAAGTCGTTGAATGCCATGGAATTTGGGACTTTATACTCCCTAATTCCGATACTGAAGCCAAGCAAGAAGCCTTTCTCGTGACTACCAGGAGTAGAGCTACTCCTGAACCTGTTCAGGCCAATCCAAAGAAAAGGAATGCTAGTACCAATACTACAAAGGAAAAGGTACCCACAAGGAAGCTAGCCGCAACAGTATCTCAAAATCAACCGTCACCCTCCAATATACCTTCATCATCTAAGACATTAATAGTATCTGATTCAATGGACTATAATATCGTTGATGATACGAAGAAAACTAAGGCAAACATCACCATGTTTGAACTCAGTAAATTAAAACATCAACAAAAATTACTCCTCAAAGAACTCAATGCAGTTCCTTCTTCACCTCTTCCCAGTACTAAAGCTGCAGGCGACTCAGGACAACCACCTTCTGGTAGAGTTGAGGCAACATATACAATTCTAATTGGAGATAGATCAAATTCCCATACTCCTCCTTTCCTCTTAACATATGAAATTTACAATCGAAATCTGCATAATTGCTTGATTGATTCTGGGGCATCCTCCAATATAATGCCAGCTTCAATTTGTTCTAAAATGAACATAGAACCTCATAAATCCTCAATTCACATTGTGCAGTTAGATAGAACTAAAGTTCAAGTTTTAGGGGAAATAAACTCTGTTACAATCAGGTTATTGGTGGATCCACGAGTGGTCCAAAGGATTGATATCTTAATCGCCGATATACCTAAGTTCTATGGTTTAATTTTAAGCAGGGATTGGTCAGAAAAGCTCCATGGGTATATTTCCACCGATTGGTCCCATATGTGGCTCCCCTATAAGGGTAAGCCGAATCAAATAAAGATCGATCGGGAGAAACAAATGACCCACACTGTTACAGAGTTTGAACAAGAAAATCAATCGGTTGCAATTAACAACAATATATTAGGAAATTATTCTTCTGAATCATTTTTTGGAAATTATATTTCCCAGCCATCTCCTTTCTCGGTAAACAATTTCACATCAAAAATTGAAAACTTTTCACAGACTGACAAGTCTAGATGTGTTAATGTTACTGAGAATTTTGTAAATAAGATTGTATATAATTCTTTATTTTGGTCTTTATATTTTGATGGGTCCAAGTCTAGTGAAGGATTAGGAGTAGGATGTATTTTGGTTAGCCCACAAGGAGAAAAAACAATGCTGTCCTGCAGGCTAGAGTTTGAATGCACAAATAATACAGCTGAGTACGAAGCATTAGTCCAAGGACTATATAAAGCGATTGGCCTCAAAGTCCAATATTTGAAAGTGTTTGGAGATTCTGAGATCATTGTTAAGTAGGTAAGCAATACAATTCATTGTCTTTCAAACCATCTCAAACATTATCAGTTGCTGGTACAATAACTCACCTCCCACTTTTTAGCATTCATTATTTCTTCCATTCCCAGGTCTCAAAATTCAGCAGCCGACTTGCTAGCCAATGTTGCTTCCAAGCTCCTATCTTCCGAAGACTATAGCCCAGATAGATTTTTAGTAGAATTGCTTTTTAGGCCATCAATTCCTGACAATGTTACTAATTGGAGAGTATTCAACCACGATGAAGACATTTTACAGTTTTTAACCTTCGAAAAATCCTATGATGATCAAATCATTGAGGAAAATGAACATGATATTCAAATGCGAGGTAAACATGAGGAAAATTCAATCCCAAAGCCTGTGGTGAAGCTTGAGGATCTTTACGATATTAAAGACAAGTTTAAACCTGTAACCAATACAAAACTCCAAAGCTCTACCTTAAGGTTTGAATTGATAAACCTTGGCACTGAACAAACTCCTCAAAACATTAATTTAGGATTAGTACTTTCCATGGAAGAAAAGGAAGCATTCATTAGACTGTTACAAAAAAATAAACATGTTTTTGCTTGGAAATATGGAGATTTGAAAACATATGATACATCTATTATCCAACATACCATTCCAATGCTTCCCGAACAGAAACCAGTTCAAAAAAAGTTGAGAAAAATACATCCAAAATTAGAGAGTCAAATAAAATCGGAACTCAATAAACTCTTGAAAGCTAAGATTATTTTCCCCGTTCGGCACTCAAACTGGGTCTCCAATATGGTTCCAGTCAGAAAGAAAAATGGTGACATAAGGATTTGTATCGATTTTAGAAATTTAAATAAGGCGAGCCTAAAAGATAACTTCCCATTACCCACTATGGAGCAGATACTTCAATCAGTGGCAGGCTCTGAGTTAATGTCCTTTTTGGACGGTTTTTCAGGATATAATCAAATTTTGGTCCATCCTGATGATCGACTCAAAACCACATTCAGAACAAAATGGGGAACGTATGTGTATCAAAAAATGCCTTTCAGACTTATTAATGCAGGGGCCACCTTTCAAAGAGCGATGGATATAGCTTTTAAAGGGTTGATTAACAGAACAGTAGTCATCTACTTAGACGATATTACTATATTTTCTAAAGAGAGATCCAATCATTTGCATGATTTAAATCAAATCTTTCAACGCTGCAAGAGATATGGTATTTCACTCAACCCTAAAAAATCCTTCTTTGCTCTTGGTCAAGGAAAGATCTTAGGCTTTATTGTTTCTAAAGATGGCATTTATATTGATCCGGACAGCATCAAAGAAATCTCTGAAATCCCTTTTCCTCACAATAAAAAAATCCATGCAGTCATTTTTAGGCCAAATAAATTGTGTTAAAAGGTTCGTTCTAGACTTTTCTCAAATCTTTTTGCCACTTCAAACTATGATTAAGAAAAATTCAGTCTTTAAATGGGGATCGACAAAAAAGGAAGCGTTTGATTTTATCAAACAATCAATAATCAATGCCCCCGCTTTAAATACCCCTAATTTTTCTAATCATTTTACATTGTATACTATCGCATCTGATTCGTCTTATGCATCAGTACTCACATAGATCAACAATCACAATTTGGAAGCACCCATTTCATTCTATAGTTCAAATCTTCAGGGTGTTGAATTGAATTACTCCGAAGTAGAAAAACAAGCCTTTGCTATATATAAAGCTGTCAAACATTACAGACCCTTCCTTTTAAAAGCCCATACAAAAGTTATAGTTCCTTTCCCTTCAGTAAGGAAACCATTAATCCAAAGAGAATTGGGTGAAAAAAGGGCAAACTGGGTGACAACACTTCAAGAGTACGACTTAGAAATTAAACCAGCAAAGATTGTTAGGGGCCAAGGTTTTTGCAGGTTATTGGCAGGAGCATCCCACATTCAAGAATCGGGTGATATAGATCAAACCAAAGAGATCCAACAGATAAGTATCGTTGACTCTGAATCACAATATGTTGATTTAATATTTTATTTGAAACATGGATATGCACCTCCTAACCTATCTTACAAAAACAAAAGGGCCATTAGATTGAAAGCAAAAAATTTCACAATTATCGATGATGTGCTTTTTAGGCAAAACTATGATTCAATTTTATTAAGATGCCTAGAAAAACCTGAGGCACAAAAGGTTTTGCAGGAATTACATGATGGACCAGCATGAGGACACTTTGGAGCTGATACAACAGCTCACAAAATCATCCATGCTGGATATTATTGGCCCACTCTGTTTAGAGATGCTCATGAATATGTAAGGAAATGCCGAAATTGCCAAACTTCTAGTGGAAGACAAAGGAAACCAGCCTTCCATTTGCAACCAGTCAACATTGAACAACCATTTGAGCAATGGGGATTGGACATCATTGGAGAAATTACTCCACATTCTTCCAAACAACATAAGTATATCCTTACTGCTATTGATTATTTTACCAAGTGGGTTGAAGCAATTCCTTTAAAGACAACGAATTCTGAAGCCATTATTGAATTCATAGAGCAATTCATCATTACCAGGTTTGGTGTCCTTAATGCTCTTGTTTTTGATAATGCATCTTACTTCTCAGAATCTATGTTTGATTTCACGATTAAAAGAGGATTTAAATTGAAATATTCTGCTAATTATTATCCCCAGGGTAATGGTTTAGCAGAATATACAAATAAAAATCTGATTAAAATTATTAAGCGAACCATCGAACAAAATCATAAAAATTGGCACAAATCTTTAATATTTGCATTATGGGCTGATAGGATAACGCAAAAGGCTTCCATAGGTTCTTCTCCATTTAATCTTGTGTATGGAAAAGAAGTAGTGCTACCAACAAATCTTGTTCTCCCTTCTCTAGCCCTAGTTCATTTTATTGAAGAAAGCCCTTCTTCTTCTTTACAACTTAGACATGACCAAATTCTAAAATTAGAAGAGGAAAGAGAAAAAGCCAAGATTATCCATGCAAAACATCAGTAGATCATCAAGTCATCATTTGATTCAGTCTCATCCGGTTCAAAACAATTTCAAGTTGGTGATTTAGTTCTGAAATGGGACAAAGCCCATGAAGATAAGGGAAAACACACCAAGTTTCAGAAGATGTGGCTTGGACCATTTCAAATCTGTGAAAAGATAGGCCATTCGACCTTCATATTACGAGATTTATCAGGGTTGAGAGATTCTCTCCCTGTTAATGGCCTTATCTTAAAGAAATTCTTCAATTGAGGAGGTAACCCCTTCTCCTTTTAATAGAATTTTGTAGTTTGTAGGAACATTAGAAAATAAAGCTGTGAGGTATCTTCCATTGACCTTTGCTGTACTTAAAGAGTTGCTTAAAACAAGTAGTGTGATATTTACTTTTAAAATAATAGAAGTCTTAAACAAAGCGGATACTTTCTAGGAAATTAGATATAATTGCATTCTGAAACCACACTTCAATCTTTGTGAACGCCTCTCAAAGTTTAGAAATATTGTAAACTTCAATCTTTGTGAACGCCTCTCAAAGTTTAGAAATATTGTAAATCATTTTAGGTTTTCAAATTGGTCACAAGAAGGTTATCAATATTAAAATAGGAACTAATCCAATTTCAACATCTTCAACTCTTACCTTGTCATCCATTTACTCTCAAGGAGAAAATTGTCTATCCCACTCACCAAAGCTTGTGATTACTTAGAGTGTAATTCTAAAAATATTGGATATAAAAGATAAGAGGTCTTATTACAAGCGTGCTTACCATGTTCATAGGGAAATAGTTTAGTCGACATTACCAATACTGCATACCAAAATAGGGTAATGGCTTTAATTATAAGATAAGGGGTCTCATCACGAGCTAGCTTGTTCGGTTAAATTATTACCAGTGAATGGTATTGTCACTCAACTGGCCACCAAACCAAGGCAATGGCTTTTTATCTTATAAAATAACAGAAAATAGAAAAGAAATGAAAAATGTGAAAAAACATGTTTTGAATTCATTCTGTTAATCATACTCTGAGATGAATGGGACAATGGATAATGACATGGTTAAAAGGTATCCCTGTCGAAACTATGAACGTTTGCTAGCAGCAGAGGCTCTACCTATGACAAAGGAGTTAATTCTAAAAGCTAATTTGGAAAGGTTTTTTGTTTTATCATTATCAACCAATAGAGGCCAATTTAAAATTTAGAATGTATCTAATTTTAAACAAGAGAGGGAATTAGCAAAGAGAGTTTCATTTTGTTTGGGATGCAAGTATACCTAGTTATATTAGAATTTTCCCCTTTGATGAAATTTCTATTTTGAAAAAGTTTAAGTATTTCCATACTTTTAAAGAGATAACCGTTTCTTCCAGCGAATCGCCAATTGTCGTGCCCTACAACAACCCCCCATTTCATATCATTATTATCTCAAAACTATAATGTGAAATGGGTCCCTTTTTAATTTTAATTGGTATCAACTTAACCTTATTCAAAAAGGTCCAAAAAAATAAAATAAAGAACATTACTAAACCTTTTTGATAAACCAATCAAAGGCCTTATATATAAATGATTAATCTTTTATCATTATGATAAAGCGATCGCAAGGTCGCATATCGCAATGACAAGGGAAACACAACTTAAGGACCCTTTGGTTTTCTCCGATGCGAAATAGGCTATCGGATATCGGCAATAATAAGCTGGCGCAATAAAACTCCCTTTCGCTCCGATGCGATGTGATATCGCTATCGGCGATCGACGTTTACCATGCATGCTTTTAAAAGTGCCCCAGTCAATACTCCCGACGTGATGCGATATCGTTATCGGCGATCGGGGATTCCAAATGGAACCAATGTAATGATTTAAGATTTCCCAACGCCCGATTGCGATAAAGCCAAAAGCGCGTATTTCAAAGAAAATCTTAAAGCGGGTTTATTACGATTAATTCGTATTAAAATCCTTATGTTCTGAATAGCCATTCATCTGCGCTCAACCGCCAAAACATCCAAGGCACGCTTCAAATAAATCATTCGGCCAATAATCGACGTGATGGGCATTTAAAGGATTGACAGGTCTTAACGGCCATTTAATGAAACAGTAAGCCTAAAATCTTTTCACAGATTGTATCCGAGGCCACCTTATGTTAATCATTCACCATGCATTTATCGATATATATCTTACTCATATTCGATTTGCGCTATCAATTTTCTGTATTACGCTCATTATCATTCCTGTGCAGAATTATTCCGAAGTAACAGCTTCAAGCAGAATGGGGAAGAAGTCCAAGAAAACTGCAATTGCTTCCGCTTCGCCGGCCATAGGGAAAATCATCGTTGATCTAGGAACTAAAAAGAAAGGATTAATATCGGATACTACATGCCTAGGACTCGCCAGAACTACTTGGCAAGGTACCTATAATTTGATTGAAGCCGAAGGACCAATGATGACAGTAGTACAAGCCTCAACAGATAGCACTCGCAAATCTGATGCTAATCTAAAGGACTTAGCCAACTCTTTTCTTCATTGGATAGCAGCTCGGGAACAAATCCTCCCATATACAGACGTGGTGAGATGGGCAATTCAGGAAATCCTAATCATAGACAGAACCTTCAGCACCAGAGATGGGAGAATTTTCGGTTCCTTTCAAGCTGAGGATTTGAGGCAAATGTATCATTTACCTGTGCCAGAGAAGAAATATAACACGACATTTCTGGAGAAATTCCGAGCTGAGAACGAGACTGAATCCGAACCCATTCGGGATTGGAGGCAAAATCCAGCAAAACACAAACATGAATCCTCGGGTAAGTACTCGGTTGATTCTCTATGCTCTCCTTATTGCTATGCAGGGATAATGATGTGTAGGTTGTGGGGATTACATGATTCCGCTAATTTTACTATAGAAATGGTTCCCTTGATGGAAGCGGCATGTAATGGTGAAATAATGGTTTGGGCAACTATATTGTCCGACAAGTTAGCAACCGTAGTTCTTGATTTTAGAACCAAGTCCCGCGTCACTGAAAGGCTCATTCCCCCATTCTACTATAGTGCTTATATGCTTGACATCTTGTGTTTCAAATCTGAATTTCCTGTGCTTGGATGGAGGTGGACGTCGCCAGACCCCACACCCATTCACATATATCATCAAAAGTTGTGGAAAACCAACTATAAGCACCATTTATACCAAATCTGCAACGGCTTCATGTTGCCCATTCATCATTCTATTTTTAATAAGCTCGCCCCTAAGATTTCCTACCAAGCAGGGATTGATTTAACATCCATAGGGAGTTGGTTCGGGGAGGAAAAGTTCACTTATATCAGAATTTTTGGCAGTCAAGCCAAACCTCACGTTCTTCCTTTGTACATACCTGATAAACTGTTGTCCAGGGAGATAGCCTATCAGATTATCTCCGATGGAGTTACACAAACTCTAAAGAAGAATAAGAAGCAGGTCTAGCCCTCTTTTCCCTTGAGATGTGGTATCTACACTCTACATGATTTCAAACATGCAGAGAAAGAAGCTGAAAAAATAAAGGCATTAACTGTGGCAAATCTCCCTAGTAGGCGATTTGATCCACGCAAAGTCGCCTATAATGCACTCGAACAGGCCAAATTGACCAAGTTCGAGCATAAAAAAGATAGGTTCGAGGACTTATTCTCATCGGCCGAGTCAATGTATCAAGTTAAATCGCTCGCTATAATTGAATACAAAGATGAAGGATTAGTTGAATTCAACAGACTTAGAGAGCAGAGGTTGCAAACTCTGCCTCTAGATCTGTTAGCGACGAATCCAACAACAGAATCAAGTGAGCCTGAGCAACGACTTGTTAAAGAACCTCCTGTTATATCAAAGGAACAGGAAGAAGTGCATGAGAAAAGACAAGAGGAGACCCAGGTGAAAGAGCAAGAAAAAAGCAGTTTAAATGTAAATGAAAATACTCAGATTGATCCGAAATTTCTCCAGGAATGGCAGCAATTCAATTAAATTATTGGCAATCTTGAATGCTCTAAAGATGACGAGACATCAAAAGAGGTCAATACGCAGGAGGCGACTTCAAAGCAGGTTTTAGGTGAAACCAACGACCCACCCAAGTCAAAAGAAGTAGAAATAATCCCAAAGGATCCTTCCGACCAGGTTATTTTGCAGATTGAAGAGATTCCTCCCTTAGACGTCTTCTATAGCCCAAGACATAAAGCTGTGGTGAAACGACAAAGGAAGAGGAGAAGGACTGATCAACCTTCCTTATTCCCAGAACAAACAGTGACGGGAAATGTGCTTTGGAAAGAGGAATTTGACCCCTCTGATGATTTAACTAAACTATCACAATATGCTGGAGCCTATTCGGCGGCGACAATAGACAAGGCATCAAAGGTGAGCAGTTTATTGAAGACAAAAGACCAGGACATCTTTTCTCTTCAAGCGCAACTATCGAAAGCACAGCAAAAGGCCGAGCAGGCAAAACAAGAATTGGTAGTACAACAACAAATAAATAATAAATTGACTAAGCAATTGCAGGAAGAGAAGCATAGAATTGATGACAGCGCAGTTCAAAAGCAGAAGCAACTATCTGAGGCATTGGCGCAACTAAGAGCATCAAATGAACAAATGCTGAAGTCCAAAGATGAGCAGATTGCTCAATTATCAGCCCAGCTAGAGCAAATGAAGAAGCTTCCACAGATAAATAAATTCAAACTAGAGGAATTTCAGATAAACAAGGGATTGGTAAATTAGATGAAGCTTTTATGTCAGCAAATCGCCCAGGTGGAACCATTATGTGATTTAACCACATCAATAAGTGAGAAAGTAGAAAAGGCTAGAATAGATTTGGATCAATCCGAAGAAACATTGACCAATTTTCTCGAATGGCAAGATACCGATCAGGGATAGGCGGATAATTTACCAAGGATTCTAGAATCGCATAAAGAAATATTATTTACAGAATGGCAGTCTCAGTTAATGAAGGTAGAAAGAGCAATATCAAGATGCAAAACAACCACTAGTAATTTGGTTGAATTGGTTAATAATACTCTTTACTTGTCTAACATGATCTCTCAATGTACTCCAGGCAAATTAACAACAACGAAAATATTGGAGCAGTCATGTTACCCGGAGCTAGAGAAAAATGGAAGGTTAATCGCAGGAATTAACAGTTTGACATGGGATGCCTATTGGTTCTTTTTAGTCAAGCTGCATAGCTAGAGAGCCGCCCTCAAATGCCTTACAGATGCGATCGGGTATATTATTCCCGATATTCAAGATGCCACCTATGTCGCCCAACTCAATTCTCGCCTCAACAGACCACCCAAAGTGGAGCCAATGCTTGCGATAAGTTAGCTCAGGTTTAAAGGCAAACAGCCAAAATGATGATTCATGCCGCCGACTGCCAGATCGCTGCAAAGGAGATAGTTATCATCAATTGATACCAATTAAGTAAGATTTTAGTTTCAATAGATATTTAGTTTAGTGTAGTATTTATAGACCCTTTCATGCATCTAGAAAGGGTCGTAAAGTTTTGTATATGACTTAAACCCTGAAGTTGCACTATTGTACTTCAGGGATATTCTTTTATAAAACTGGACCAATCATTCTGATTTTGATGAGGAAGCTTTTATGAAAATGTGCACTACTGTCTTTGTTTGAAAGTGTTTCTGCATTGAAGGAAGAATTTCAAATAGCGATTGATATTGGGATTGATTAGCAGCTCATATGGTACTATTATCTATGTCTGAACTCATTCTTTTTATATGAATTGTCATTTGATCGCTCTTGCTATTATCGGATATATATACGTGTTTTAACAACATTCTTTATTCATTCCACTATTGGCTGTTTATAGTGTGCTTCTCTTCTAATCATGTATGTATCGATGATATAAATGATAAGTGCAGTAAACTTGTGTTAAATCACTTTGTTTAACTATTTAAATGAAGTAATCTTTGAATGAATAAATATCTATGTTTATTTTATAGAGTCATCTATATGCCTGTCAATAGACAAAGATCATCAAACGCTGCATTTCTAAAGAATAATTGTTCCCGGGATTAGTATTAGTTCTTTTATTTTGTTGATAGATTAAGTTATTCACCTATCATTAGATTGGATAACCAATCACTCATCCACCCCTTTTATTCATTATTGGGAAACTGGTCCCATTATATCCAGTCGGAGCCACTATCCCAAATGGAAAAGGAGCTGTATTAAGGTCTGGACCGAGTGGTTATGCCCCAATGTTGATACAACGATTTTCGGGGAATCAACCTAAGGTAAATGAGGAACAATCCACTTTTGGATTCCCAATTGTGGATCCTGATATACAAGTACAAATGAAAAATACTCCACCATCATCTCTTCCTCATTTCTATGGTAAGGTACATAAATACCTAGACTCTTTCTTATTTGAGTTTGATATTTTATGTAGAAGTTATGATTATTCATATGATGCTCAGAAGTTAAAGTTGTTTCCTACAACTCTCAAGGACGCAACACTCCGCTGGTTCATGGGACTAGGAGGAAACACTATAGCTTCTTGGGAAGAAATGAAGAGAGTGTTCTTGTCAAAATATCAGGATATTGTAAAATAGAGATATTCAAAATGAAATCTTTACTATTGTGCAAAATGATGATGAGACTCTAGAGGACTACTTAGAGAGATTCATGTACATTCTCCAAAGGTCAAAGCACAAATTTGATCTAAGTACCATTAGAAACTTGTTCTTACGTGGGCTTACTGATGATGCTAGGAATAATCTAAATTTTTTAGGACAAGGGGATATTGCTCAGAAATCTTTTGATCAAATCTGTAACTTGTGCAGGAAATTCTCGAGGAACCAATATAGATCTAGTAAAGGAATTCAGAATAGAAATAAGAAAATTGAATCTACTGATGCTATGATTGTTGGATTGGAGAACAAAATGGACAATATGAAAATTGAAATAATGAATACTGTTAGCAAACAAATAGACTCTTTGAAATTTCAGCAAAAACTTGTAGAAGACCAAGATTCATTGTCTATTTTTTGTCCAAAATGTAGGAAAAAACATCTTTTAAGAGAATGTCCTCTTGATATAAAAGGAACTACTAAATGTGCAATTTGTACAAAGAACCATGCCACGGGAAAATGTCCCTCCATACGTGGGCTAAAAGTTGTATTTGAAGGAGGGAAACCTGAAGCCAAATCATTGCATGCTATGGGAGAATGAAGAAACTGGCCTTAGGTAAGTGCAAGTATGGGTCCTAAACTTCCACCACTTTTTTTGGTCATAATGCACATCCATATTCCTATCCTAACACTAGTCGCTCTCAACATTGGCAGCATGGGAACCAATATCATTATGGACAACCCTCCCAATCTTGGCAACAAGGATGGAGAGGGCCAAACCATTCACACCATTCCTATCCTGCATCTATGCAGTCATACCCACCTACATATGCACCTTACCCAATACCACAACCATCATTACCTCAGCTGAGTCAGCCAATGGCACCATTGCCTTTACCTCCACCATTTTGACCTCATCAGCTACCTGCCTAACCCTTACCCAACCCCAATTACAAAGCGATACAAATGATCCACTCTATGAACCCACTTTCTTCATCCAGATATCATTCCATGCTAGTTGGAGTCAATGATCTCCAATTGAGATCAGGGAAGATGGTAAACTCAAAAAAACAGTAGTAGCCTATGGTGATTATCGACGAGAAAGGTGAGGAAGAAACTCTTGACCATTTTGAAAAAGATGTCACCATCCAGCCCATCCCCGTACCCTCAGAGCCTTTTCCATATTCTTCCAATCGGCCTCCCTATCTGGAGAGGTTAGTTGTGGAGAAGAATGACCCCATTCCCTTGTCTAGCCCGGCCTCCGAGCTTAGGAACCTTTTCATAAAAGTACCTTTTCTCCAAGCTATCAAAGATATCTCCATTTGCACAAAAATCATTAGGGGAATCTATCTCAAGAAGTCAGGAAGGAGAACATTGGAACCTAAAACTATTTAATTTGTTGGTAGAACAACAGAGTTAATGACGAAGTGTATGCACATGGAGAAATATACTGACCTCAGAAACCCTATTGTCTTTTTTCATATAGGTGATGTCCTTGTCTCTAGTGTACTTATAAACCTGGGGGCAACCATTAATATTATGACAAAGCAAACCATGGATCAACTTGGATTGGTCCATATTCGTCCTGCTCCCACTGTGCTTGAATTGGCAGACATATCTAAAATCAAGCTGAAAGGGTGTTGGATGATGTGGTTGTTTCATTAGACTCTTGGGAATACCCCGTAGACTTCATTGTGCTTCAGCCAATGAATACTATGGGTGGACATCCCTTGATCTTGGGATGACCATGGCTTGCTACGGCTGATGCTTACATTGGATGCCATTTTGGTGACATGTATATTTCCCATGGAGATTCTAGGAAGAAGTTCACCTTATATCCACCTGCTAGATCCATTCAGGAGCTCCGAGACACTTTGTGGTTAAACTACAGTAGTGATGAGGAGACTTAGTCTTTTTCTACGATACATCAATATGATGAGTTCTCATAGGATGGTGAGATTCAAGATTTCCTGAACAATGTAGACACCATGCCCAATTTTGAGTCATTGAGTTAGATTTTTAGTCTAGATTTTCAGGAAATTCATGACTCTCTACCTCCGTCACCATCATCTGTAGCAACACCTCTAAGTACTCTTGAGCCCGATATCACTCTTGTTGAGATTAGTTTAGGCAAACCCTTGCATATCAGTTCAGACTTGGATTCATCCCAGCAAGAGCAGCTTGTGAATTTATTGCAAAACCATATTGATGCCTTTGGATGGGGCTATGAAGATATGAAAGGCATCCCTCCTGAAACTTGTACCCACCATATCTATATTCAGAATTGCAAAAAATGTTGGATGCTGATTTTATCTATCCTAGTTCTGACAGCCAATGGGTCTCTCCATTGGTATTAGTCCCAAAAAAATATGGGAGATGGCGCATTTACATTGACTACAGAGAATTGAGCAAAGCCACTCTTAAGGATTACTTCCCCTTCCTTTCATTGACCAGGTTCTCAATAACCTTGCTGGTAAGAAGTACTTTTCTTTTCTAGATGGATTTAGTGGTTGTAACCAGATACATATTGCACCCGAGGATCAAGACAAAACCACTTTTACATGTCCATGTGGTACATTTGCTTACCGAGTGCTTCCCTTTGGGCTATGCAATTCCCCGACTACCTTTCAAAGGGCAATCTTAGCCATTTTTGCTGACCTTGAGTGTATGGAAATCTATATCGATGACATTTCTGTGTTTGGTGATTCATTTCAGGAAGCCCTCAAGAATATAAAAAAGTGATTCTTCATTGCCAAGAAGATCATCATGCCTTGAGTGAAAATAAATGTAGATTAATGTGCAAGGTGGGAGTGGTTCTTGGCCATCTTATTTCTGACAAAGGTAGCTAGGTTGACCCTACAAAAATAGAAATTATTTTGAGTCTTCCTATACTGAAAACTCAAAGGGAAGTGAGAGGTTTTCTAGGACATGCAGGCTACTAGAGGAGATTCATTGAGAATTTCTCTAGGATAGCTACCCCACTTTTCCAACATTTGGCTAAGGATAGTGAGTTTTCTTGGTGCACAACTTGCCAACAGTCCTTTGAGACATTGAAGGAAAAACTAGTTCAGGCACCAGTTTTGAGAGGACCAAACTGGTCCCTACCATTTCATATTTCCTCTGATGCCTCAGATGCTGCTATTGGCACAGCTTTAGGACAAGAAGAAGACAAAAAATCCTATGTTATTTACTTCATCAGTAAAAACTTGTCACTCGCTGAATTAAATTACACGGTTACTGAGAAAGAGTTTTTAGACGTAATTTTTTCCATTAATAAATTTAGACATTACATTATAGGATATGAATTCTTTGTGCATACTGACCATTCCACAATAAAATATTTGATGAATAAACCATTAACTAGCAGTAGAGTGATTAGGTGGTTATAATTGTTGCAGGAATTTAACATTACTGTTGTTGATAGACCAGGAAAATCTAATGTAGTAGCAGATTATCTTTCAACATTAAATAATCTTGGTGAAGCAATTCCTCTTGATGATGATTTTTTTTGACGAACATCATTTTGTTGTGTCGACAAAATCCCCATGGTTCACTGACATAGCTAACTATTTAGTCACTGGAAAAACACCACCTCACTTATTCGCTCATGAAAAGAGAAGTATTATACGGAAAAGTGCTGCATATTCTTGGGTTCAAGTAGACCTCTTTTACATTGGACCAGATCTTATTATCCATAGATGTGTAAGAGAGGAAGACGTGTTTGATATATTAAAATCTATCCATGACGAACCTTGCGGAGGTCACTTCACTGATAAGCGGACTGCATAGAAAGTGTTACGAGCTAGATATTTTTGGCCCTCCTTGTTTAAGGATGCCAAACAATATGTCAAGTGATGTGATAGCTGTCAGGGAATTGGCCAACCTAATCAAACCAATGAAATGTCTTTATGTCCTCAGGTTATGATTGAGCCTTTTGAAAAATGGGCCATTGATTTTGTAGATTCAATAAATCCAATATCATTAAATAAAAAACATATTTTGGTTTGTACAGATTTCGTTACAAAATGGGTAGAAGCTAAAGTTGTTTCTTTTGCTACTGAAAATTTTCTTGTTGATTTTCTCTTTACTGAAATATTTACTAGATTTGGTGTGACTAGAGAAATTGTTTCCAATAATGGTCCAAATTTTATTTCTAATCTAGTACAAGGTGTAATGGAGCAGTACAAAATCTGGCACAGGAAATCTACACCGTATCACCCGCAAGAAAATGGTCAAGTGGAGTCCACAAACAAGGTGATTGAGTCCATCCTCACAAATATAGTAAATATCCATAGAAAGGATTGGGCTAACAGATTACCGGAAGCCTTGTGGGCATATCGAACCACTTGGAGGAACAACACAAGACACATATCATATGAGATGGTGTAATGGAAACAAGTCCTCTTGCCGATAGAGTTCTAGATCAAGAAATTTAGGACTGCAGTCCAATTGGGGCTAGCACAACAATAACGTCTTCTACAGTTGAATGATTTAGATGAATTCGAAGGGATGTTGTTCAACAAAACATATTGGTTCAACAAAAACACAAGAAGTGGCATGATAAGTCTATCCAGAAGAAGCAATTCCAATCAGGGGATTGGGTACTCCTTTACGATTCTAGATTTAAATATTTTAAAGGGAAATTCCATACACACTGGATGGGACCTTATGAAGTGACCAAAATGTTTGAGAATAGAGCGGTAGAAATCAAAACTATTGATGGGTGGAATTTGTGTTCCTGGTAAATGGGCATTGACTGCAGGTGTATTTTCAGCCCCTTACTAAAGGAGATGGTAGGTGGCAACACCAACCTGTTGAAGGTCTCATTCTTTCTTTTCCTCAAAAAAAAAAAAAGAATCAACCTGAAAACCAACATGCTGGCAGGAAGATCAAAATTTCAATAAAAAAGGGAATGTTATTTGATTTTTAGATATGTTGGTTGTCACCAAGAAGAAGCAGGTTCAAGGAACCAAGGCCTTACCCAGGTTTGGGGTAACTAGCATGGAAATTTTTATGCAAGTAAACGCTTAATTCCCACAACATTTACTTTTTCCAGCACCAATGCAGGTAGATATTGAAGATAAAATTTTTCCTTTCTTCTATTTTCCTGTTTCGTAATTCCCTCTATTTTTCTTTTCTTAATCCCATAATGAATCACCTTTATTTTTCTTCGAAGAAAATTATCCTTATCCGATTTTGTAAGATCCTTCTTTCCCCCCCTGAATCTCTTTCCACATCCCATTTTTGTTTACCCTCCTTGGTGGTATTATTCTTGGAATCCCTGTTATGATATTCCTTCCCATTCTAAAAATTACCCCTTCCCACTTCTTTGTTCCCTAATGGATCGATTGCAGGATCTGATGCAGTCAGATCAGAAGGCATGCTCATGAAACACCAAAGAATTGCGAATAAAACCTCTCTTGTATATTCAGGCAATTTTTTTACTCCAGCCAAAGAACTGTGTTCTATCAGAATTCTTTATCCTCTCTTTCTTCAATGCTACATTAATCCCTGGTGCAGGAACACGCATGATCAGTGCAGGCAGGTTCAGTGCAATCACGTTGTAGTGAAAGCAGGTTCAGTGCAAGCACGCACCCGACTGTGAAAACACAATGCAAGAATGTTTAAAGTAGTACAAAAGCGCTTGGTGCAAAACACTTATTGGGAAATTTACTTTTTATTTTTGTAGATGAATGAATACCTCAGTGATAGATCATAGCATTATATTATTTAAATTTTGGTTAAGACTTTGCTTTATCATTTACTAATTTAGGGAGAAATCATTTAAAGTGCAAGATATTTTAGGTTCTGAGGTCTAATCTTTTTAATGAGTACCAAAGTACATCTTATGTGAATTATGAAGAAAATGAGGGGTAACACAGATCTACCTAAACCCCACACTTACCTCCTTTTGAAAAGATCCTCCATCACTTGTTCATGATAGCCTTACCTCATAATCCGATCATCCATGACTATTACATCGCCACCGTAAAAACTCCTGCCTCCTCCAATTATCATTGCCTACCCGTAGCAGATTGATACGTTGTGAATTCATCCCAAAGGGAATGACGCTAGAATGATTGAACATGATTGGATGGAAGGGATCAATAAGACGGTGGACAGACATATCTCTGTCATAAAATTCTCAGTTTCCCTTTGCACTCCGTAGTGTGAAATCTTCCTAAGGTTGTGACAAAGAATTGAGGTGGATTCAAACAAAGATGGCACCCGTGAGACATGAACCATCATTTGTGAAGGAGATAGAGTAGAGGGCTGAATATCAAAATAGTCTTGCACTATTGCAAGAATCGAGATTTCTCCCATTTTTGCAGAAATTTGATGGGTTCAATATGGCCATGGCTATGGAATTTGCAAATACATTTGAGGGAGGCCGGGCTAAGGTAGGCTCACTAGAATTTGAGGTCATGGAAGAATCTATAGTGCGACCTACAGGCTTGTCAACCGCAGGGGAACAATGGTTCAAAAAGGAGAGGATTGAAAAGAAAATATGGCGTCGATTTGTGGTCGACCAGAAGCTCAAAATTGACTAGAAGAAAGGGCTTCAGCGTAGCTCCATGCTTGGAAAATGGCAAGACCTCCTATACATAATACAAAAGTTTCTAACCTATGAGGGACATTACAAATTAACATTTGTGTACCATATCCAGTTGTTTTTGCATTTTGAATCAGGGAAACACATCAATTTCCCTTATTACTTGCTCCTAAGTTTAGAGAAAATGGCGAGAGGAGTGTGGAATGGGGATGAAAGCCGGGTTGCATATAAACTGTACCATCACGGGCTCATTGCAATCCTCGTTAAGAAAGAGTTGGAGGCTAAGGGAATAACCTCAGAAGTGTTCTTGAAATAATTTCGGGAAATAAGTGCAGGGGAGTTAGCTGGAAAAAGTGTAAGCAAGAAGAGAAAATCCAAGACCCTGCATCCTACCAAGAAAAAAAGAAAGAATAAATGGGTGCAAGCAGAGGAGAAATCTATTGAAGAAACTCTGTCCTTAGCAAAAAGAAGAGTGACCAAGACCTCGAGTAAGAAAAGGACTGTCTCTTTGGGGACAAGTCGAGCTCCCCGATTTTGATTGACGAGTCACCCCAAGATTCACATGGATATCACAACCTCTCGATTCTCACAGATGCAGCAACTCATACTATGGTGAATGAAGAAAATGTAGAGAAGGAGGATGATATATCCTTGTTGGTCTTCCTTCATAAGTTGAAGAAGAAAATAATGACATCGATTGCAAGTAGAGACCCGGTAGAGGGTCAGGTAAATGACGAGGCACAACACATAGAAACCCTCAACAATTTTGATTAACATGGTACTGAAGCCCCTGATGAGTTGAATGAACAAGGTACTAAAGCCCCTGATGAGTTGGATGAAAAGGGTACTAAAACTCCTGATGAGTTGGATGTATAGGGTACTGAAACCCCTGGTGAGTTAGATGCATACGGTATTGAAATCCTCAATGACATGGAAGCTCCCAACACATAAACCCTTAGTGATATTATGATGCAGGCGATGAATGGCCAAGATAACTTTGATCTTGTCAACAACGTTACATGTTTTGAATCAGTTGCAGAAAAAGTGCTTACACCACACGAGATGGAAATGGAGACCTCTACCTTCTATATGAATAACCAGATAGTAGAGCTTGAACAAAAAGTTCATGACTTGGAGACATTAAACCAGGTCATGAAGGAGTAGACCTGACAGAAGCAAGGCAAGATAGAGTTGGCAGAAGAGGTAAAAGAACAGAAACACCAAGTGAAGGTATGGAAGTTTCAGGCTTCTAAATGCTACAAGCACCTTAAGAAGGTGACCAAACAAATTAAGAAAGCTCGAGGTAAGAGGACAAAGGTAGTGAAAGTAGGGGATCAATATCCAAGTGAGGGATTGAAAGATGGCTCCCTATGTTGAATATTTTTGCAGCAGGTAAAGGTTGTGTGAGGACACACAACAACTTGGGGATGGGAGGATGTTGGTAGGCCGAAATGCTCTATTACTACCCCCTTCCTATTACAAAACCACAATCCTTAACTTTTGTTTATCTCCATAAACCTCCTCATCCCTGCACTAGTCCAAGAATACTGTCTATTCCTACATAAACTTCATATTTCATGTTTAAGGTTTATTAGGTGCTTAATTAATCATTTTAAATAGATTTTGTGCCTTTAACATTTCTTGTAAATTATATTTACTTTCCTAAAGTATTTGAATAGCTAAAGTATTAATCATTGTACTAGGTTGATCTAGTGTAGGTAGATTCCTACACTGCTGCAACTATCTGTTCCGTGATCTCTGTAACAGCTCGATCACTTCAAGCGGGCATCTTGGTCCACGTTGTCCAGTTTGGTTGCAGTATTCCGGAGTTGAACTCGAGTGGAGGATAGTCAGGGATATGGCCGAGGATAAGGTCTACAACCAACTATTAGTTCACGTCTTATTATAGTCGCTGACTTGTTTTTGTAATTTTGTTTGTTATTTCGTTTCAGCCGAAAGACTCGATTTGGAATGACTGTGTAATTTTTTATTATGGCCATAGGCTAAAGGGTTGTATAAAGTATAACTCTCAGATAGAACTAGGTTAGCGGTAGCGATAACAGTGGAATTGTAATTTTTGGTTAATATGTAATCTCGTTGTCACCCTCATTCTGGGCTTGAATTGAACTCATAATGTATATTTGTTGATTGGAATTAATACAAGGAGTTGCACCATGATTTTCTCACTCCGAGTTTTAATCCTTCATTGATGTGTTATTAACGTGCTGAAGATTTTCGTTTCCTAAAACGTGAAACGAGCTAGTTAGCTAGGGCCTAGCCAACCCATCTCGTTTACCCTCTTGCTTTCGTCATCTTAAAGGTGTGCGTTAACTTTGTTATTTGCAGAAGCGTGGTTTAAATCTTAATTTCGTAGAATTCAAATTTATTTCGTTAAACAGTCAAAGTGTGAACAAATCGGTTGTGTGAAAGTGAGATTGAATTATTTTATGTTCTATAGTTTCTTTTCTGGTTTGCTTTCGCTTGGATTCTGTAGATCACATTATTCCTCCACCAATGCATGTAGGATTTTTCACTTTGGTTTTCTAGTTCATTTACGGCAATTGTTTTATTCTTTTTCCTTTATATGATTTAATCTATTTCTACAAAGTAAGCGTTCATCATCAGAAGGAAGCATTTCTAATACTAAAATTTAAACTTCTAAAGATAAAAGATGACTTCTTGAAATAGAAAAGAGTGTTGTTGCAATATATTAATTTATGTCTGCACCTCACAAGTTAAGGAAAAGGATTAAAAGTAATTTCAAATATTATAGTGAACCCGTTTCGAGTTAGATTTGATTGCATACAAAGCCTTTGACTGAAGAAGGTATACTTTAAGTTCTGAAAATTGTTTTCATGTTAAAAGTTTATTTCTATTTGTGAGATTTGGTTGATTGAAGAATTATTTTTCGTGTGCAAGTTATTTCAAATTATGTTCACATTTGCAATTCTTTTTGTAGTTGACACGCCCTTTTATTTTTCCCAAAAGTAAATTGGAATACTTGGTGTAGGAAGCTCTGTTTGAGTACAAGAACTAGTGTCTTCTAACAGGAACAGAGTGCTCCAAGACTTGAGGCTTAGAGCCCCTACATGAAGACATTAGTCTTCAGTATAAGTGTAAAATATACTTCACACATAAGTTATGTACCTGTACTAGTGCAAGCAGATTACAAGAGTACATGAACGACTGCTTAGTGTGAGAAGGAAAATCATTTATAAGGCAGATCTTTTCAAGGGCCCACTTGTTAAACTCCCACCACCTATACTGGGGATAAACATAGAGTTTTACTTCAACAGTTAAGATTGTTTACAACAGTGTGAAAGTTCCTTTATTTGATTTCTTCTCAAATTCATTATTTTACATTCTAGCACTAGAATTACTTAGGTGTCGGTTGCCCTTTGTGATTTTTCTGTTTGATTATGCAAGATTTCAATTGAGAAGTAGGAATAGAAATAGGAAAAGTTCATACCACTTCTGGCATTACCTATGCTTCATCTCTAAGTTTACGAAACCCCCAGGTTGACAATTACGTGTTGAAGGAGCTTTCTTAAGTGCAATTCCTGCACCCAACATTATTGTTTTGCCTTTATTAAATTTATTACATGGATTTTTTACCAGGGTTGCTACAGAACCCCCCCCGGGGGGAACACCGTCCTTGGTATTCAATGACACCTTCAACCAACAAGACTGTTGAAAGTGTTAGCGCTCAAATCCACCTTAGGCTGAAATAAGGCAAGACTCAAGGCCACATCAAACCACGCTCAAAATCGTAGCTAACCCTACGAGGACAGGAGAGGGCTCTCTCCGGGTCAAACTCGGCAAAAGGTAATCGAAAAGGATCGAGATGACCGAATTGGTGACTGATTTTAGGCTAGGTATTAAGTACAAAAGGTTTAGGATTGATTTTTTATGATTTTGTTGAAATCAAGGGAAAGACAATTTTGGGTGCGGGGATGAGGCACAATTTTTGCAGAGGTCCACTTGGGGCAAGATAGGCAATTGTTTTGATGCCTTAAAGCAAGTGAGATGGATAGGTCAAACCGGTGAGAGGCTAAGGAGAGCAAGGGGTCTCAAGGATTCTCCTTAAACTGAAGAAAACATAGAATATTAAACAAATTTAAAGGCAGAGCATGGCAGTTTCAAGGATTCTACCTTAACACTTCATTTGCTTAATGAGAGAAGATTCAATAAAGATAATGATGCACATACATAACTTACAAGAACTGAAAGAAACACACCATCAAGACATAAAGCCACATGGATCCCAAGTAGTGTTGCAAAACCCTGGTCTTTCCTTTGCCAAAAATGCTGATAAAATATGTACAATATAGTCTCAAAACTATCCCAAGAGTCCAACCTCTGCTACTGAATGAAAAATTACATATATAGACCAAGCCAAACCATTCCCTAACCTCTAGGGGTCGAGCTCCTCCTTCTAGGAGTTGTTTCAACCAATTCTAAACTGAGCACTACAAACTAGGCAATCAAAACAACTTGCCTCTATAAACTTGGAAACCAATTCATTCATTAATTTTTTCCCATTTTATGAATGAATCTTCTAGAATAGGTAAAAAGTGCCATGTCAATCATGAAATTACATTAGTTACATCAAAGAGGGTGAAAAATCCCATGAAAAGTCAAAACTAGTCAATGCTGCGTTTTCCTGAGCTGAAGGTGCAAAACTGGCAAATTTTCCCAACGCGTAGCGCGCCATTTCTCTACGTGTAGTGCGCCTTTCAGGTCACTTTTGAGGCACTTCCCAGCATCCAAATGAGGCAAAAGTGGGATTGTTTGAAAGTTCTGGATGTCTACCCTCCAGCACAAGTGGAATTTCTAAATTTGGTGGCCATTTGCCCCTCCAAAATTGCAATCTCCCAAGAATGCTTTCTGTGTGTCCAAAAAGTGACAGAAGGTCATTTTTTGCTTGTTTTTTGACCTTTTGGGGGCTCAAATCTCCATGAAACTTCTTGGCAGTGGCTGAGCAAGTGTATTTTGCCATGAAAAATCTGAAAATGCTGAGTTTTCGTGAAATGGACCTCCCCAACTTAAGGGTAGCGCGTAGCGCGCTATGCGTTGAGGGCAAAAACCTGTTTTTGGCACAAAAAATTCAAAATTGACCAAAATTGCTCCAAATTTCCTGAATTTTGAGCTGGAGGTATATCATTGAGCACCATGCTCCCTCAAGGTGGCTTCAGCCAAAATTTGGAGTGGATCAGACCTTTTCCTCCGTTTTAGTGCCTTGGCCAATCGTCCTTTAAGTATCTTCATTTTTGCTTTGCACACATGCATGCGGGCCCAATAATGATTTTTCATGTGTCAAAGCAAATCTTTGTCTCTATTGGCTTTCTCCAACAACTTTTCCAAGTGAGTGTTCACCCGGATGAGCATTGATTCCCGATCGATAGGTGTCAAATCATCGGGTCTCCTACGGGCCAATTCCCGGTCTTCACGAATCTTCCGTTGCTCATAAAGTTCATGCTCATCTTCCAACTATTTGTTGCGCTGCTCTAAGTAGTTAATCACCCATTTTTCCATCTGCAATTTCTTGTGCAGCGACTCATTCTCGGCCCTTTGCTCTCGGATGATCTCCTTGAGCTCTAAGGCAGGAGAGCTAGCATCAATATCAATGACATGTGTGTCCTGACCTCTTGAAGGACCCTCATCAATCATGGGCCTCTTGCCCCTATCCTGAACCTGTACCTGTGCTGAAGAAGATGGCGAGACCCCTTCCACATGATGTGGAGATAATACTCGCTGTGTCGATGAAGTTAACGAGACCCCTTCCACCCCGGGTGGAGATAGTACTCGTCGTGTAGCTGCAAATAAGGGTCTGGGGCCTTTCTGATATGTTACATATGCTGGAACATCAACATGCTCGGTCTCCTGAATGTCAGACTGCTGTGTAGGCCCCTCATGAATGTCAAACTGCTGAGAAGGCCCTCCCTCATCATGGACAATCTCAGGAAGTGGGTGTGGCACTGTGAAGAAGTCGCAAGAAATGAAATCCTCCCATGGAATACCTTGCTGTGCCAACTGATGCATCACTATGATCTCGATCAGTGCATAATGATATATACTTTTGAGTTTCTGTGTGGGGTTCTTCCTTTGCACTATGGGCACCATCTTTTCTATATTCCGGCACATGGAAAATGGAATGCTCATCATTCGTACCCGTGTGAAATGCATCAACAAACGGATATGTTACAAATATAGACGTGAAAATTTGCCCTCACAAGTGAAATAGCGAATAATGAGCCTCATCAAGGGTGCATACTCATCCCTTAGGAATATGAAGGGAAAAACAACAGTTAGGTGTCTCATACATCCAGGTTTGATATATGGCTCATAATGAAATCTGTCAAACTGTTGGCGCTTGTTCCACTCCTCTCCAACATTTGGTATCCCGGTTGCTTGAGCAACAATCTCGGGTGATAGTGTGAAGTCCACTCCTACAAGGTTCACATGACCATTGTGCAAATGTAGGACAAACAAGCAGACTAATTCCCTGTGATGTTGAATTTGTGAGATCCTCTCACAATACTCAAAACATGATTGGTACCGAAAACAAGACATTGCAAGTGGACAAGCTTGCAAATAAGCCAAGGAAGTGGGCTCCTCTCTAACATGCCGACCACCTTTACCACCCTTGTGATGCCTCCTAGGCACTTCTTCCTCCGGTGTTGATCCACTGTAATCACTCTGCTCATAATCTGATTTGGTTTCTGACATGGTTTTGAAGACAGGATGGCTGAACTGTATATGTTGACTGTGCACACAATTGATTGTTGTTTGACTATTTCAAATGTTGTACCAAGGGGACATAAAGACAAGGGAATTGTTAGGGAAAGGGAAACATGAGGGAATTAGGAGAAATGAAAATAACGAGGAATTTATGGAAGGGAAAGGACATAGGAAATTATGATAGTGTAGGGTTTGGGGTGAAGTAGGTTTTGGGGCTAAGTAGGGTTTGGGATTTTATGAAGGAATATTATGGGAAATTTGAAAAGAAATGCTGATGAATATGGGGGAAAAAAGGAGGATGAAAATGGGAAAACCTTGGGCAGCATATCACTTTCAAACCCTAGCAAACTTGGTCTTTCAATTTACACACCAACTTAGGGTTTTTTACTTTCGATTTTCATGGCATATTTGTCATATTTCTTTTACATTCATTTTGCAAAAAACAACAAAACAACCATGGAAAAGAGCTTACTTGTATCTTGCTTGAGCTAAGAGAGGTTTTTTGTGTGTTTGCTACGAGTTACAGGGCGAAAAACCCAACGTGTAGCGCGCCCTGCCCAATGCGTAGCGCCCCTTCAACGCGTAGCGCCCTTGTAAAATTACACTGCGAAAACCTTTCTGACACGTAGCGTGCCCCCAACGCGTAGCGCGCCCTTCCCAACGCGTAGCGCGCTACCAAAACTGCCCACTTTGCTCAAGAACTCATAAAATCGCCTTTGCAAGGTTGCACTTAGCTTGTGAGAGGCAAATGAGTTACAAATGAAGATTGATGTGCTTTTATAGGCTTCTTTTAAATTTACATTTGCCCAAAAACCCACTTTATAATGTTTTGAGTGTTTACACTTTTTGAATTTAATTGGCTCTGACTTTTGGTTTCTTTTCTTTGAAAAATTGGTTGAACTGATGGTTTCTTCTGAAAATTTTTGCAGGGATAGCTTCTAAGGTGCTTTGGCAAAGGAGACCAAGGCTGCACTTTGACATTTGGAGAGTTTGAAAATTTGAGAATTTTTACAAAAAAATGAGAAAATGACCTTTGTTTTTCAAAAACAGAGTTTTGAAAACAAGGTGGAAATTTAGTTGTACAATAGTGAGAATTGTTGAAATGATGCTTTATGAAGGACATCCCTCTGGCCTGTTGGTCATTTATGACCTCTCAAGACAAAATTTGACTCAACCCTAGACCTAAGACCTGGAAAATTTAAAACAAGACAAATGACTCTTTGAGAACTTTATTCACTCAAACAAACCTGAACCAGCAGTGCCAAACAAGAGGGGGATAAAAGACACATGCTCCTCCAGCAGAGTTATGGCATGCCTAACGGATTGCAACATGATCACACTGATGGGACACCTAATTATGAAATGCAAAGAGCTTTGATCTCTGGTGGAGGGCTACTAGACCGACTCTAACAGGCCTCTCTTCCTCCCTTTGGGACAATGATTTGAGGCAAAGACCCTCTTGCTGCCCCAAAAACACAGATTTTCCCCAATCATAGGACTTCTAGTGTTTATAGCTTTTTAGTTGGTGAATAGTATAGTTTTGCTTTGCTTCAGAACTTCTTCTTCATGCTCACTTCTTTATTTACAATAGTCTTCTTTCATGTTTTCCTTTCCTGTAGCAGTTGTCAGCATTTCCTTTCATATATCATAGTTTATTTTGATGCAAAAACTTTGTTTTCTAGATGCAATTCTTTCATTGCTTGCTTAATCTCATTGGTTGATTGTCAGTTGTTTATGCAGAAAATATTTTCTAGCAGTAGGCCAGCCTATCAACCATCCCATCCTCCATCTGATCCATGCCCTACAGGTCGCCCAAGTCTCCCCTCAATTCTGCCTTAGTTTCCTGCATTTTCCATAGAATTTCTTCTTCTCTCCTTGAGAAAATCCAATCATTTTTCTCTCTCATAATGATTCTTGGTAGAACCTAGGTGCCCTAAAACTTCATTCCAACCTTCATCCACCTCTTCCACCCACTCTCACACCCTCAAAACAGTGAAAACTACTCTTGGCCTCCTCCTGTAGGCCTCCTGTAGAACACTGTTTTTCCTCCTGTAGATTTCCTGTGTCATCATGTAGATTTTCATGTAGCCTTTCTTTTGAAGGCCGAGTTTGGGAAAAGCTTCAAGAAGGCCACTTGAGACCTCCTAGAACCCATCCACACCATTCTACAACCGCTCAAGTCCCAAAACTGCCCTCCATCGCCACCTATTCGCTGCCACATTCACAAACAAATAAATTACATGCATGACAAATTCACATAAAAATACATAAAAATCCAAAAAGATGTTTTTGCTCATTGACTTCCAAAAATAGCTTAGTTAGATATTGGATACTCCCTTGAGTAGGTAATGGCAGCCTTTTCATGGTTTTCATAGTGTTTTATGCAAAAGTAGGTTTAGTTGGTTAATTAGGATTTCCTTGGTTTATTTTACATTTCAATTTCCCTTTCTCCAAATAGAATAGCATCTCTAGAGTAATCTCTCTTTTTCCTTTCATCACATATAAAGCTTCTTCTGGAATCCATAGCTTCCCTTGGTGAATCCATTCAGGGTTCATAGGTTGCAGTGTATTGTTTTTTTTCAGTTTGTTTTGGAGGTCGATTGTGGCCTTATTCTAGATCTGTCTGAGGCCATTTATCTCAACTATATGGGTTGTATTTGCATGTAAACCTCAGTTCCTCTAATATAATAAAGCTGATAATTTCATGTTCATCATGTTATGAGATTGCAGTGCTTTATTTTCTCATTTTACATGGCAATCTTTTGTTGAATGTATGATAAATTTTACGTGAAGAGCTTGTTCCAAATTTTTCTCATTTGGGACATTACAATGGTTTCAGAGTTGTGCATCCTGCCAGCCTGTGAGGGTTTTAGGGTGTTCTCAGTTATTCCTCAAAGTGTCGAAGGTAATATTGTTTTTTTTCTAAGGTAGCTGCTTTTGGGATCAAAATTTTCTCTTCATTTTGGGCTAGGTTATCCATTGATTTATTAGTGGAGGTACCTACTATAATTGGAACAGCTGAGTTGTATTGTCGAGTGCCCTGGTAGTGAACCGCTAGAGCTGATCTATATCAAATAAATTGAGCAGATTTACATTACAAAAAGAAGGTCCATGAGGCATTTCTCCCATCACAAACAGGAGTCACCAGAATTCCCTGTTTTATTTTGATATGCGCAACTTAATCAAGGGATCACGACAAATATAGATTCATAATTTTCCCCAAATCCGTCAACTGATTGTTGACAGTCTGAGGAGTGGGACAAAGGCACGTCATGTGGATTTTATTAAATCTCGTGCGATGGAATTCACGTTGGATGAGAACGTGATTATCAACCTGTCGAGCAACTGAATTATCTATGTGTTGAGAATCTGATTCAAATAACGTTGAACTTGGTGCATGCGCTGTCGAAGAAATGGCATGAGAATAAAATGTGTGCCAAGTGTTGGAATCATTTTATTTGCAAAAAATACTCATCTCACCAAAGGCCAAAATCACTTTGGAAATTGTAGTGACCGAAATTTTTACGTCTAGAGGGTCGAATATATCTTCTCGACCACCGCATGAAATATTATTAATATGGGGAGTTAGAATCATTTTATTTGCCAAAAATAGTCATCTCACCAAAGGCCAAAATCTCTTTGGAAACTGTAGTGACCGAAATTTTTACGCGCAGAGGGTCGAATATATCTTCTCGACCGCATGAAATATTATTAATATGGGGGTCGCGTTTTTCATTTCAAAGAACATGTATCTTTTTTTTTTACATAACAGACAGACAGTCTGAAGCAGATTAACAGGTTGACGAACAATCTGAAGCGGATTGATGGATAGTCAAAGATGAATGAATCCACTGGTCGTATTTGCATCTATACACCTGTAGCAGCTAATTTGGGGGAAATCGAGAGGAGCTCCAAGTCCAAATGGTAGATATCCATTCCAGGGAAAAGACATTTCTGCACGCAATATCAGTCCCCTGTCTCACCAATTTCGGGGTTGCGTGAGGGGTTGAAAAGCCAGTATAACTGATGGTGTTGGAGTTTTCTTTTTTAATACTGTATTTCCCTCTCATCCATTTCAAAATTGTGATCACATATTTTTTCTGTCAGAAGGTCAAGTCAAAGCAACCAAGGATCCAAATTGTGCCTCTCTGCTCTAGGGCCAAGACTGGAGCAAAAGCTTCATTACTAGGTGACCAGGTTCTCCTATTACTATTAATTAATATTGTCATGTATTTCTCTTGTCCAAGTGTTAACATGATGCTAGTCTAAATTCTAGTTGTCCTTGTGTTTACATTTATTGCATCATTTACCTCATATGCTCGAGTCTCAATTCAAAAGCAAACTTATAGCAACAATATTACAAATTGTTTCATGAAAAGTTCTTTCTAGGCACTTCAACAAAGAACCCTTCAGTAATGACTATAATCTTTACATGAAAAAAATTTATGGGTTTGTTTGTATCAGTTTTCCTTAATTCTGTAAATGTATATCTGTGGAGATTTGGTTGTGAACTTTGTTGTGGACAGTAAACTAAGCTCTCATATCCACAGTGTCATTGTATTCCCATACGTTGTCTTGTCGTGATCCTGAACGTATTATCATTGGTCATAGGGTTTGTTGTCTTCCTTGCGGTACATAAGGGCCGATATAATTGCCCAGCGATTGTTGAGTTGGGTGAAAAGTCTATGTATTGAGTCAATTGCTATGCAGTTGTCTTTAACGCGACTTTTTGAAAGCTTTTCTGGTGGCTTTTTCCGGCCAAAATCCGACAGCAAATTATTGGAATGGCAAGTTTGATAGCTAGTTTCTGCACAATCAAAGTGTCCCAGGGGTTTTCTAGGGTGCTGAATCCAAATATACAGTTAAAAAACCATTTTAACTGCAACAAATCAAGATTTAACATCACTTTCTTCCGCCGGATTCCGTCACCGGAATCTCCAATAAGTCGCATTATAGACAACTCCAATTGCTATTTCGTACTTCTGTGAGTTGATGCACTTGACCTCATTGAGCCTAAACATGGATCAAACCTTTATAAACTCCCTTAAGAAACCAAAATCAACAAACATCAGACCCTTCTCAAAGGGGGTCTATGCCATTCTTCAAAGGGAACAACCAAAGGATGTCCAGAAGGGGCAAGAAATAGGACACAAAATATTTGCACTTGGAGCTGATTTGAGATACATGAAATTCACATGGGAAGTTCTCTTCAAACTTGATGAACTAGATGCCCTCCTTTCCAAAGTGAGCAAGTTAGAAGGGAAGAAACTAATTTGGGCTCTACAACCAATTATGCTTGCTCTCATACAACACAAGTTCTTAGAGGAACCTTGTGAAGGGGTTAGACTTCGAGTTGCATCTTGTCTCAATAACATAATGATACTAACCAGCCCTATACCTCCTTACAATGATGATGTTATGAGGATAGTTTTTATATTGATAATAAAGACTTGGACAACAATGCAGGCTCTACCTTTGGGAAGAATCTGGAGATTTTAGAAGTCGTAGGTATGGTCAGAACTTATGAAATCATGTTTGATCTAGAGTGTGATGGTTTGATCCTATAGATATTCCAATGCTTCTTTAGGATTATGAAACATCATCTTGACACAGTCATAACACACATGTAGTCCATCTGGTAATCATGTTTGAGAGGTCGTGATTCCATTTGCCGGGAGTTGTAGTCTCGATTGTTGTCCGTTTGGAGGAGAGAACAATTGGTCTCACCTGCTACTTAGGAACTAGCCGTGAGGTTGGTTGAGGGAGGCGCTGCTCAGGTTTGGGGGATCATGCAACAATAATGAGATGAGGAGGAAGGGATTTTGCTTTGTCTACAAGGGACCTGGCCACTAATGATTGAGTGACACTGAGGAGATGACAGAGGTAGAGCAGTTGGAGATTCCTTTTGACTATCAGGGTGAGGATTCTTCTTCGGATGAGTCCATGGGTTCATATGATGATACATCTTAGGAGCACGAGCAGTCATGTGGAGTTGATGGTAGTAGCCTAGATATGCATCCATGTGTTCTAGAGGAGTGTGATGATTAGTCGATTGTTCCCATGAGAGAAGGAGATTCGGGAGCAGATGAGAGACTAATGATTCAGCATAGGGAGCACGTAGAGGAGCGTGAGACAGTTGATACACACAGTGTGCAAGATGGGCCATTTTTGGAGAGTCAGCTAGTGGCTCATGTTGAGCCCATGATGGAGGATGAGCAAACACCCTTGGGGCCAACCATTAGACTAGAGCAGTAAATGTGTAGGTAGCCTCCAGGGAGGCCTATTTGCGGACACTTGTCCTCAAGAGATGTTGGAGATTGACAGGATAGTTTTGTAGGAGGCTAGTAGATGGCAGGAGCTGTTGGAGATGGTGGTGCATCCATCTTTGGACTGACCCATTTATGAGGTGCGAGTAGATGTACAGGCAGCTGGAAGAGCTACAGGAATTTCATGGAACAACCCTGTCCAGGGGTACATAAATAGGGCTTGTAGCACATCTTGACCACTTTTGCCTATTATAGTAAGAGGGGCAAATTTCCTTCGAGAGATCTGGTTGATTGACTGGATAGAGCATCATATGCTGAGTAAGGACTCATATCACCCTGTTAGACTTGTTCCTTGCATAAATTTCCATGCATTAGATTGGCAAGATATCATGAGCTGGTACCCTATTGATGGAGTATCATTTTTAGTTAGGAGCAGTGTGCTGCAGGAGCCCTTAGAAGTGAGGGAAATTACATGCTTCAGTTGGCAGCGGGATGTAGGTTGGTCACTTTTCAGTATTTCAACGTAGCATCAGTATGATGAGATTGACCTTGGTTCATGCTAAGGGCTGGATTGGATAGAGGCGATGAGTTGGTACGCAATTGGTGGGGTAACATTCATAGTTGAAGCTATAACACAACACGAGCCATGGAGCATTGATGTTCCTTCTTGGTGGCATTGGGATCCAGGTGGATTTACTAGTAGCAGCGTGAGTGAGAGATGGGCATGGGATCTAGATATTGGAGGATCCAGTCATGTTTTGATAGCTTGGAGGTGTGACGTGGATCGATGGTTTGTATAGGATCTGAGCATTGGGTCTCAGTTGCAGTGGGCCACTAGATTGGTCCACAGATTTGGATTGTTTGAGGGTAAGAAATATTGGGGCATGAGGACTGTCATGTCCCCATTTTTATTCTTCTTCATAGTACAACCAGGGTAGGTTTCCAGGACAAGGGGTGACCAGGTTAGTGAAGCAGGTTTATGTCATCAAGGGTCTCAATGGAGTTTTGAGGAGTTTTTATGGGATTTGATAGCATTCGCTTGGCACATTCCATCATCTGCACAGTTTTCCTTTTGTTCCGTTGCATTTCGAAAACTTTCAAAAATCAACATTATTATTGGGCATAACTGAATTAATTATGCACGAGGAGGCATTCCAGGTAGATTAATTGATGGGACACCTCAGTGTAATAACTCGTTGGGACCGAAATTAGAAGATCTATACGATGGGATGGTTATATATGAGTTACATTGACTTGAGAAGACGTGGTGGCCAATTTGCCCTTTTCCCACATTAAAAATAATATTTTAATTAAAATAAAAGAGGGAAAAGTGCTCCATGATTAAAATAATAATGAAATAGAAGGTTCTAGAGGAGTCCATCAAATCTATAAAAGAGTAGGAGACCATTGGAGGACATCTCGGTTTTGATATTGTTTCTTGTAAGTGAGGTTGAGAACCTGGTTCTCTACTCCAAAAGTAGCCCTAGAATGAAAACCCTGGGGTGATTCAATGAGAGTGGGCGAGCACCCATCTCTTCCCTTGGTGAATCCATTCAGGGTTCACAGGTTGCAGTGCATTGGTCTTTTAGTTTGTTTTGGAGGCCGATTGCGGCATTATTGTAGACATGTCTAAGGCCATTTATCTCAGCTATATGGGTTGTATTTGCATGTAAACCCTAGTTCTTCTAATATAATAAAGCTGAGAATTTCCAATTCATTATGTTCTGAGATTGCAGTGCTTTTTTTGCTCATTTTTACATGGCAGTCTTTTGTTAAATGTATGATAAATTTTATGTGAAGAGCTTGCTCCAAAATTTTCTCATTTGGGACATTACAAAATCCCTTTTGGTATTTTTGTTTCTTCTCATGGAACATTATGATACAAATAGGAACAAATTAATTTGGTGATGTATGTTTGCTTCTTTTGAAATATTGATAATAAAAGGCGTACTCTAATAAAAAAACAAATTGTCATGTAATTTCACCAACCCTTCACTTTGAGATAACTAGATTTCTTTCACTAGCACACTCCAAAATTGATCACAATATTGAAAGATGAGCTGAGGAATGATAAGTAGATATGGCCATAGTAAATAAAGGAAAGCCAATTGTTAATGGATCTATAACACAAGTTCAAAATTCAATATCTTTGTTGTGTCACAAGTGGAATCACTTATAAGTTCCAAATATTGTTACAAGGAATTCATTTGAATTTGAATGGATGTTGCGTCTCAAATGCCATATCAAAATTTAGTATCTCCAATATGTCATAAAGGGTTCTAGAGATTATGCAAAGGATTCATGCAAAATGAGAATAGATGAGGCTAGTTTTGCATAACAAAAGAGAAGGTACGTAGAGTTTCAAATATAGTGTGCATGAATGAGCTTCCAAAATTGTTGGGAAAAAATAGATGAAATGGTTATGGTTGTGCTTGAAATTTTTCTCATTTTATTCTTGGGCATTCATTACAGATAGTTGGCAAAATAGTTTAGTTGCTCAAAATCTGTGAAGCGGCATTGATAGCTAAGGCTCTAATATGAGCAGTATCCACATGAAATCATATTTGTAAGGACAATATGATTTTCACCCATATATAGACATTATAGGACATCAATGACCGTATCTATGCTTATCAAGACTTGATTCATGAGCCCATTGATTCCTTTTGAAGCGTCTCAAGTGATGACCTGCAACACCCAAAGTAGACAAAAGAGTATTAATCTACCAATTTAAGAAACAAGATCTATATTTTGCCTAATTAAGCCCATGCTCTTATTAATTTAAGTGTACTTCCACAAGTTTGATTGCAAGGAGAGCTTATAGAGGCACCTTGGATCTTGGGGAGTGGTTGTTCCATGTCATCTTAAAATTGCTTGTCACAAACTTACATTTTTAAAGGATGTCATATCAAGGTAGAAATGAATACCAGCAATCATCTCTTCACATGTATGGGTTGTCCTTCACATGGATGCAACTCAAAGTACTAGAGCACCAAAAAGCTCTTATTGTTGCTTCCCCTCTTCATAGGTATCTTCAATGTTTGAATTGTAGCACCCTCTCTTACTTGAATGAATTTGCTTCTTGCCTTCTAGATTGTTGTATAATGATTGTTATTTATGAGCATACTCACTTGGTGTGTATGTATGTCATTTATTAATATGAATTCACTAATGTATTAGTAAAAACTAAGTTGCATGGTGTCTTTACCAAATACTATCTTTGATCAAGTTAGATGATAGATTCTATTGTGGACATACCTTTTGATCCAATGGGTTGACAACATTGAGTGGCCAAATGACAAGAGGAAATGTTCTTTCATCACTTTGTCCACATTCTTCATTCATTTAAATATTAACTTAGAATCAATATTGATATGTCAACTCCCTAGTCATCATATAAATGAATTAGCTTATGCAAATAATGATAACCAACAAGTTGCTTCTTATGTATTGGTGCAGCGCCACTAATCGCTTTGTTTCTCTTTTTAGGTGAATAGCCCAGTTCAAATTTGCCTCAAGTATTTCCCATGCAAGCAAGTCAAGATGGCATTTTTATGAGTTCATCCAAGGGAAAAATGATATATTTCACTTTCTAGTTTACTGAATTGAAACTTATTTCTATCATTTAGCAAAGGGAAAAATGATAAGCTAGGTAACAACCTTTTTATGAATTGTAACTTTTTCTATCATTTGACTAAAATTCTGGTAGAAGATTGGATGCTTGTGGTAAATATTTTATGATGTTATCCACCCTTGATGAATTCTGGAGAACTATGGAGCTTTGGGGGGTGGAGAGAAGGTCTTTCTTCTTACGTGTGTTGCTTCACCCATGATTCTTCAGTTCGTGGAGGACAGATACTCAACTGTGGAGGGTGGAAGTAAAAGAGGTGAATTTCACGTGTAGAGAGTGTGAGGGTCACTTTGGGGCATGCACTTGGTTGTTGATCACAAGAAGGAAATTACGAGACACTGGGTTTTACTATTATCTGCACTACCCTAGTCGCATTGGGGTCAATGGTGCTAAGGTAACTCGAGGGCTACAACGAGGTTGGCACTCTCTACAACGAATCCTTAATTGTTAGTGTAATCTTTCCTGTTTGGGTCCCACGCAACGACAACATGGCTGAGTCAATTGGGGTTTATGGTCGCAGGGCAACACATCTTTTGGAAATCGTGATTTGGGGGAAGAAGTAGATCCACAACCAGCTCAATCTCCTAGTAGAATTTAATTTTACCCTCCCTTTAATTATATGGATGATCATCTCCAAAAGATCATATTGTTCCTAGAATTATTTAGTTGCGACAAGCCTGAGGACATGAACATGGTCATTGCTTTCATGAATGACCTTCAGCGGAACCAATGGCGGATGATGGATTGGTTGGCTTCTCTTTTATGCGACCAAAAGAGGATTCATGAGAGAATGGAGTGACTAGAAGACATATTAGAGCACATGGAAGGCCATGTTCACTTTCAGTCCACCTTTCTCACCAAGTTATGGACCAGACAACCCAACTTTAGTGCACTCTCCAGATTAGGGATGAATGTTGATTGCTTTCAGGTTCTTGGGGTTTTTTGGTTTCTTTGGGCTATATGTATGTGGTTCTCAAGTTTTCTTATTTCGTTTATCATGTGGTTTTATTATCTTCTGGCCAACAAGTCTGGTAGGAATGAGGCCGAAAGTTTTTTGATATTCAACCCCTCACGATGTATCTTTGATTTGAACTAATAGAAAATTTTGAATTACAAAATAATATTAATATTACATTAACCAAATAATATAAAATATAGAATAGTTACATTAATAAGGTAGTGATCCATCTATGTTAATTGTTTTTCAGTTATTAGGTTATCCATGTATGATACAACAATGTTATTTATGTCATTATGAATGTTGAGAAGATGCTTCCAAGTATTGAGAATGTGAAACTTTTAGTGATTTAATTTGGCATGTATGCTTAGATTTGAAAATAAATAAAAAATTGATATGATCAAAATACTAAGCAATTGAAATTTTACCTCGTAAATTAAGTATTGCTACCTTCACATCTTGAAATCTTATCTGGGCATCCTTATATCCATGAAACTAACAAGATATGATTTTTTCAAGGAAAACATCTAATGGTATTTTATTAGTCTTTAAATACCGACGTGCAAGCTTGTTTATGGTTTTTGGATCAAATGCTTAAATTGTTTACCAATAGCTATAGCTTTTATTTGACAAAGCTTACAATCAATATTATATCTTGGTATTCAAAATATAAAAGAAGATTTTTTTTGGGGTTTAAATTTGGAAACTACCAGGTGCAATGAGCTCTTCTTACAAGGAGTCACAATTAATGAACGAACATAAACTTTGCACTGTATTCTTATGAATTTAATATGAGCCTTTATGTTTACATATAAAAAAAGGCATACATACACTATGCGTGAATAAAGTCCAAACTATAGTTGAAGTTCTGTAACGATATCAATGTCCATTCTGTTGTAATATGATTAGTTTTGATAATTTAAATTCGATGATATAATAGGTTTTAGTAGTTTAGAAATAATAAATGGGTTTGCAAGAGTAAATGTGCCCTCAAAATGTAAATTTATGTTTCATTAGCTAGTTGATTTAGTTAATCATGCATTTAAACATGATTACATGATGTAATAAAGTAAATTCAAACATGGTTTACAAACAGCAGAGAACTAATTTTCAAAAAGGGAAAGATGTTTTTGTTGATAACATCCTCATGTACAAAAACCTCTCTCAATTTTCTAAGAGTTGTTATGATTTGGGAGATGCTAATGATTCTTTAAAGGCTTATTTTCTAGAAATTTCTTGTTTTAGTCACCTTTTTGCAAAGAATATTGTGGATAATAATTAATGAATTGTGGTAAACTGAAAGAGGGGTTTGTTCCTCATATTCTAATATACAAAATCCTCTCGCAGTTTTGTAACAGAGGTTATGGTTTAGGATATGATGAATCTTTACAGGCATGTTTTCCTGAATTTTCCTCTTTTTAATCCGTGTTTTCAAATGCAGTTTTCGAGTAGGTGGAAATGAATTTTCAAAAAATGAAAGAGGTTTTTTTACCAGCATAATCATTTACAAAAACCTCTCTCAGTTTATAAGAAGAGCTTCAGCGTAAATCACGTGACAAATGTCTTTGTCATGTGATTTACGCTGAAGCTCTTCTTATACATATGACTAATCACAGAAGCCTCAATTCTACAACCTCTCTCGGTGTTAGATTTCTAACATCTATTATGGTTTGGGAGAAACAAAGGTAGTACATGACCCTATTTTTCATCATTTTGGGAGGAAAAAGCTCAAAGACAGTTAGTGACTTGGAGGCCACCTCATCAAATATGAGTTTCAATCAAATTCAAATTGCTCTTCTTTATCAATAGAAATCCTCAGGGATAATACCAAAACTCTTCAAATAGTTTTAATTATCTTTATTTGTGTTCTATTTTTGTAATACAGTTTTTAGATATTTGTGATAGCTCTTGATATTTTTATCAAAATATTTTGTGAGGAAATTGTATAAATACTTCATCAATTGAAGTAATATGTGTGGGCTTATGATGCCAAGGCTCTTTCATGGGACCAGCCCGTAACTCCACTTTATTATGTTTAACAATGATATAACAATGCTTTAATCAACGATTGAATGATTAGGAAACGATTTGGGGTTTAATACATGTAATTAGGCGTTAATCATAGGATTATTCTGGATATTTGTTGGATGGCATTTATGTTGGATTTTAATGATGTTGAGTTGGTTGTACCTATCTCGGTCACTGTCTTCCCGCTTTTGGCTAATGCCAAAACCCTTGGTTCTTTGTCATTTCTTCATTTTGCACTTGTGTTTTCGCTGCGTCGAGGGTTTGGACTGGTAGTTAGGGTTTGTGCTGCGACTGTATGGGGTTTGGCAGTAGGGTCTATGTGCGCCCAACTATGGTTCTTGTTGTTTGTTGGCGTGACACCTTCGCTTGCTCTTATGATTTCGTTGCCTGGTTATATGGGCACAGTGTGGAGGTTCTCCTCGTCTGTATAAGAGGGTTACTGATGTTTCTGTCTGCTCGGTCATTATGCTTGTCCCTGCTCCATTATTTTCATTTCGTTATAGTTCTTCTAGTTATTGGGTTTGGTTAATGTGTGTCTGTTCTGCGTTCTACAGGTCACGGTCACGGTGGCCTCCTCAGATTTGTAGTCCTATTAAGGTAAGCGGTTCCTTCATGATTTTCTTACCCTCTTCATTTTCCTCCCACTCTAACAATATCTGCTCCTTGGTCTCAGGGTTTCACTATTGGTTGTGGCTCAGTGGGGTTTCAATCCTCCCACGCGAATACTCTCCAGGTAAAACTATTTTATGAACTATGCGTTCAATTTTCTCCTTCTTAGGTCACTTCTTGTTTTTACTCTACTTGCATATGGCTAACAACACTCCATTGGCTTGCTTGTGCAGTTGGGGGTTCATTCGCTGGCGTGGTTGATGAAACTGCTATGGGCTTTGCTCCGGTAGGCTCGTTCTCTACTATTATTGTCAATTTTGTTAACTAGGTGGTCTCTGTCAGTTTACTGGGCAAGTCCGAGTTCTCCTTTGTTCGGTGTTCTTTGTTGTTGTGTGACTCGAGTTCCAATTTGTATATGGACTCTTGTTTGTATTCTGAGCAATTGTAATTATGGTCCACCTTTTGACGGTGTTCAACCAAACCCTTGCCCTTAGGGTTCTACTATTTCGTAATATTCTTTCCGCCATATTAATGGGTATCTCAAGGTTGTTGAATGTATACAAATATTTTTTTTGGCAATGAAAAAAAGAATTAACAGGAAATTTTGTTTATATTTCATTTACCTCTATCCTGGGGTCGTTGCTCAGCATTTTCATTCTCGTTCTTTTTCCAACTGCCCATAATGTGATTGGCTTTCACTTGTGGAACTCCGTATGTTTGCTTCCAGACTCCGTGTTGGGAATGCTCGTTTAATTCCTCTGTTCGCTTTCTGTTTTATAGTAAGGAAACAAATTGTAATAGGTAGGAACGCACAATATCTGCTTAGTTTTCTTGCTCAATGACTAAGGGAAAAAGTAAATAAATGTTACGACAAACTGTTACAGATGGACTCAGATATTTTTGATGAAAGAAATTACTCTTTGTATTGTATTTCTCTTCTCGTGTATTGAACCCCTCCAAAATGTATTACATTGGTTTTTATGTTGTGTTTAATCAGTTACTCAAACTGTTCTCGGTCACCATACAGTTACTCTTTGTAGTTACATAGTGGATGATCATGCTGGGTTTTCTTGTGTTGTAGAATTTACAATATTGTACTTTTGTTTATGAACAGACATCTGTAAGATAGACTAAGAAAATGACAAAACAATGTAACTGTTACGACACTATCCTAACTTTACTGTTCCTAATATTCCTTAACTAATAATAATAAAATAAACTAGTTTCTAGACACTGTTTTATTCATTAAACGTAAATGAAATTAAAAGAATTTGAACCTGTTCTTCTTGGCTGAGACCAACACCCAGTCACGATGCCCTTAGCTAGATGCTCCTGCATCAGGCTCTCGAGGTAAGAAAAATTCATGACTCTGGTCCATGAGCTTCTGGACTAAATAACCTGCCTGCTCTATTTGTCTAGTGTTAAGCCATGAACTTTCCTCAATAAGACGTTTCTTCCGCTTGACCAGATATTGCAGATACTCTTTTCGCCGAGTTCGCTTGGCCACCTGAGTGTTGAGGATCCTCTCGATCTCGAGGGGGTGAGCGTAAGGCATTTGTCTCATCCAAGTATCACTTCCCTCCTATGTGTCCCATGTAGGCCGTGCGGTACTGCCTTCCTCTAGATCAGCAGTGTATGGAAACAGGTCTGCCACATTAAAGATGGGCAAGATGCCTATTCCTGGTGGCAGCTGTAATTCATAAGCATTTGCTGAAAAATTCTGGAGAACTTTGCAGGGGCCTACCTTCTTGTACTTCAACTTCTTATATGCACCTCTAGGAAAATGCTCCTTGCGCAAATGCACGAGGACTTCATCTCCCACTTTGAACTGCACCTCTCTCCATTTCAAATCTGCTCGCTGCTTATATTTTTTTGCTGCTGTCCTACAACTTTATTTTCACCTACTCGTGGAGATTGTTCATCGCCTTGGAGAAATCTTCCCCATCAACACTTCGTCTTTCCTGTTGTTCTAGATCTCGTAACTCATGCACTCCGCAAGGATGCATGCCATATAAGATTTGAAAAGGACTGTAACCTGTGTTGCGATTGGGCGAGTCGTTGTAAGCGAACTCCGCCTGGGAAAGTACTCAATCCCACATTCGTGAATTTTCACCGATCAAACTTCATAGCAGGTTCCCCAGACTCCTGTTTACCACCTTTGTTTGCCTGTTGGTCTGCGAGTGATAAGCAGAGCTGAAACTTAACTGTGTGTCCATCTTCTTCCATAAGGTGCTCCATAAGTGCCCTGTAAACTTCACGTCCCTGTCAGAGAGAATGGACTTAGGTAGACTGTGTAGCCTGATGATCTCTGTAAATAACAAGTGGGCCACGTGAGTGGCATCGCTGGTTTTTCTATAAGAGATGAAATGCGCCATCTTTGAAAACCAGTCTACTACTACCATCACCGAATCATAACCTCGTTGTGTCCTTGGTAGACCCAAGACGAAGTCCAAGCTGACTGAGTCCCACAGTCTACTTGGAATGGGAAATGGCGTGTAGAGTCTCGTATTTTGACTGTGTCCTTTTGCCAACTGACACACTTTACATCTGGGCACAAATCTTTGCACATCCCTTCACATTTTTGGCCAATAATAGAAATGGTTGAGCTAATCTAATGTTTTGTTTATGCTGAAATGTCTGGCTAGACCTCCATTGTGCTTCTCCCGAATGATATTCTCTCTCATTGAGCAATCGAGAATGCATAACTGTCCCCTTCTAAACAATATCTTCTCCTGCAAATTATAGTCCAACCACGGACTATTGTTTCTCAGCAAAGGATTCTGACAGGCTTCATAAGCCTCTTTGAAATCCATGTCAGTCTGATACAAGTCTTTCAAATGCTCAAAGCCCAACACTTGTATCGTACTCTCCTGCAGGAGCAAGGTTCTTCTGCTCAACGCATCTACCACCTTGCTGGCCTGCCCGCTAATGTGTTTCAACGCAAAGGTGAAACTCAACAAATATTCAACCCACTTAGCATGCTTGTGATTCAACTTGTGTTGTTGCATCACATATTGCAGTGCATAATTATCCGAGAATAAAACAAACTCATTCCCCAGCAGATAGTGTCTCCAATGCTTCAGTGTTTGCACGACAGCATAGAATTCCTTGTCGTAGGATGAATACTTTTGCTTGTTTTCATTCAACTTCTCGCTGAAAAACGCAACAAGTTTGTCTTCTTGGCTAAGTACAGGTCCAATGGTCGTACCACTTGCATCATAGCGAACCTGAAAAAGCTTTTTAAAATCTAGCAATCTCAGGATCGATCTTTCTGTGATCTTCTTCTTCAGTAGCTAAAAACTCCTTTCTGCTGCCTCAGTCCAACGAAAAGGTTGACTTGCCTTCTTTATAGTGTCCAACATAGGTGCGCAGATTTCACTGAAATTTCTTATAAATTTACGGTAAAAACTTGTCAGCCCATGAAAACTATGTACCTCAAACAAACTTTTTGGGGATGACCAGTTGACAATTGCTGCAATCTTCTCTGGGTCCATCTTCAACTTGTTTTCTGCAATCACGAAACCCAGATAAACCAATTCTTTTTGCAGAAAAATGCATTTTTTCAGATTTATCAGCAGCTTCTTCTGGTACAACTTTTTCAGCACACTTCGAACATTTCGAAAGTGTTCCTCCCTCGTCTTGTTGAAAATTAATATATCATCCAGGTACACTATTACAAACTTTCTAATGAATTCTTTTAGCATTTCATTCATCAGCAGCATAAAGGTACTGGGTGCGTTACTCAGTCCGAATGGCATTACCAGCCACTCATACAATCCCTCATTGGTTTTGAAGGTTGTCTTCTACTCATCCCCTTCCCGGATTTAAATCTGATGATACCCACTCTTTAAATCAATCTTTGAAAAATATGCTACCCCGCTCAGGCAGTCCATCATGTCGTCCATCCGTGGTAGTGGAAATCTGTACATGATGGTAATCTTGTTAATGGCCCTCAAATCTGTGCACATTCGCCATTCTCCTCCTTTCTTGGGAGAGAGAATTGTTGGAACTGAGCAGGGGCTCAAACTCTCCCTTATCAGCCCTTTATCTAGCAATTCCTGCACATGTTTTCTGACCTCTTAATTGTCTTTGGGGCTCATCTGATACGCTGCCCTGTTCGATAGACTTGCTCCAGGTATAAAGTCAATATGATGACTTATACTTCTCTTGGGAGGCAATTTATCTAGTAAGTCGTCCACTACTTTATCGTTGAATTCTTGCAGCATCTACCGAATTTCTATAGGCAAATCTGATACCTCTGTGTGTAACAACACTATCTTTTCTCTTCTAACAACAACATAATTCATTTCGCTATCTTCAATCTGCTACAAAAACTGTTTTCCACACATTAAAAACACTCTCGTCCCGCTTATTTCCGTTGTCTCTTCTTCCTTGATGGGCACAAGTGTGTGCTTGATCCCATCTTTGACAAACTTATAACAGTTTGTCTTCCCGTCATGTACGACCCTTCTGTCATACTTCCATGACCTACCTAGTAGTATATGACATACATCCATCGGAATTATATCACAAATAACCTTATCCTTATATCTGCCAATATGGAACTCAACTTCGCATTACTCATTCACCAACAGCTGATGGCCTTTTTCCAGCCATGATACCTTGTAAGGAGTGGGGTGCTTCAACCACTTCAACCCCAACTTCTCTACCATCTCTGTGGCAACCAGATTATTCGTGCTCCCACTGTCAATAACCAGCTTCCAGCATTTTCCGTGTGACTTACAAACTGTCTGGAACAATGCTTTCCTTTGAGTTTGTTCAGCTGTTTCTTTGGCTGGTTTCAACAACAATTTGTTCAAAACTAAGGCTTCCCCTATTTCCGGCACATTTTCTGCTTCTTGGGGAAGTGCCTCTGCTTTCTCTGGCTGTGCGACATACGCACCTCTCTGTCTAGTTTGTTCCACTTCAGGACACTCAAAAGATTTGTGCCCCCACTTATGGCACCTGTAGCAATGATAGTTAGCTCCTTTGCCTCAGCCATTTCCTCTTCCTCGCTGATATGGCCTGCCACCTCTAGTGCTGTCACCTTTTTCTGATGTCCCAGAAGTTTTGGAACTGTTGCCTTCTTCACTATTGCTGGAAGTTCGCGCTCTACCATAAGACTGTCCTCTTCCTTTGCCAGTTCCCCGTCCTCTCCTAGCATTTTGTTTTCTGGTGATCTTCTCCTCTGCCTTCATAGCACTCTGGTATGCTTCTTCTATATTTTTCGGGGAAAGAATGCTGATTTCATCTAATATTTCTAATCTCAAACCATTTACATACCTTGTTGTTTTCTCCGGGGTGTCCTCTGTATAACCAGCTCTTAAATTAACTCGGTAGAATTCTTCAGTGTACTCTCTTACTATCATCCCTTTCTGCTTCAAATTCTGCACTTGCCGATGTAGTGCAATCTCGTAATCCTTGGGCAGAATTCTTCCTTTCAACTTGGCCACCGTCCTTGGCCATTTATTTATTGGCAACTTGTTCATCCTTCTTCTCTCTGCTTGGACACTATTCCACCACAACATTGTGTGTCCCTTCAGCTTTGTCGTAGTGAACTTAACTCTCCGTTCTTCACTAACCTCTTCACACTCAAAATATTTATCTAGTTCACTGATCCAGTCCAACAGAAATTCTGTGGACAAGCTGCCGTCATAATTTGGGATTTCTGGTTTAGGCTTGCTACTCGCCAATAGGATCGACCTCAACAATCTCATTTCCGGCCCTTCTTCATCCAACCCATCTGTCGTCACTACGCCTTCTTCATCGCTGTCATCTCCTACCTTTGGATCCCTTCTCCTTCTTGCTTCAACTGCCTCCAAACGGGCAGTAAGGATCCTGATTTCCTCCCACAATCCTTCATCTGCTGCTCTCCGAGCACCTCTTCCACGTCCTCGTCTTCTAACTTCCATCTCTCGGGAAAACTCTAAATCCTACTCTAATACCACTATGATGGGACCAGCCCGTAACTCCACTTTATTATGTTTAAAAATGATATAGCAATGCTTTAATCAACAATTGAATGATTAGGAAATGATTTGGGGTTTAATACATGTAATTAGGCGCTAATCATATGATTGTTCTGGATATTTGTTGGATGGAATTTATGTCGGATTTTAATGATGTTGAGTTGGCTGTACCTGCCTCAGTCGTTGTCTTCTTGCTCTTGGTTAACGGAAAAACCCTTGGTTTTTTGTCATTTCTTCATTTTGCACTTGTGTTTTCGCTGCGCCGAGGGTTTGGACTAGTAGTGAGGGTTTGTGCTGCAACTGTATGGGGTTTGGCAGCAGGGTCCATTCGTTGCCAAAACTTAATATGACTGTAGGAGGGCTTTCACATCCATTCGTTGCATTCTTCAAACCTGGTGTCTTTGATTCTCTTCGATCTCTCGAATTAAATCCTTCATTTTGATGAAGTTTTATAAAAACATTTTCTCAATATTCTTCTAGCAAAGCCACCACTTTTGTGATATTTGCCTCATCATCTATATTGGTGTTAATAATTTGTGCTTTCAACAACTTGTGATAGTAGATGGAGTTGCATTTAGACTCTTGAATGGTATATGGTGCAACTCCTCATCTGGGTCATCTTCCTTGGTCCCATGCAAGTAGACCACCTATTCCTTCCATTGGAAAATTAGATCCCATTGCTCCACCCAATTTCACTTGTCTTTCACTTCAAACTCGTGCCTTTATCTTAATAGAAAATACTTCAGCTTTTGTCATACCTTACTAAACTATGTAGTAGCCCTTAAAAAACTAAAGGCAATGCAAAATCAAGATCACACGCCTTCCCAATCCTTAGTCTATAATTGAGTCTTTGCATGCATATAGCAAGTTGTAGGAAGTAGGCTTAAATTAGATAAGAAATAATGGACACACTACTTTACAAAGATTTGTTTGCCTTGCCACATCATCTTGAAAATACTCATATATTGCATAAGGTTAGTGTTACCCATGTACATGGATATCTCCTCCACACACTGCTTCACTACATTGCCATCTTTACACTCTTATACTTATACCCTGCTTTCTAATACTCTACAGTGTTAGAAAATTCTCCATTCATCCTTCACATCCTTCTCATCATCTCACCTTTTAGAAATATCTCTACTTGATACTCCCAAATAAGGGACTCTTTATTAGTGAACATCACTTTTATATGATCCCGCCACTAGTCTTCCTTTAATGATTCACATTTACAATAATGTTGTATGTGGTCACTGGGTACATTCCTTGTGTCTGTCATCTTTGAGCTTTTTGACACATGAAATTTGACTACATGTCCTGCCTCAATGACGCCCCTCAACATAGGTGTTATTTTCAATGTTTGAGTGGTTAGGAAACATACCGCATTCCACAAGCAACATTTTGATCTAAATCAAAATCTTCTCAATTATTTTCTACATCCATTCTTTAATTCTTCCAAGATCTTCTTGTTTCGAATGACAATAGGGTTTTATCCAATCAACTTATTCCATTGAAACAATCAAGGATGTGGCTAATTTTTTTATCAATCTTTTACTTAATTTGTTCCTTATAGTGTGGCATCATGTGGTATGGCTTTGTCTTATACGGCATTGTGAATTATTTCAATTCAATCTTCATCGCTTTAAGCTCCTAAATTACTTTTTTCAATCTTAATAGGAAATTTATATTATATTGAAAATTTTCATTCTAGTCGCAAACTTACAAAAATACTACAAAAATTTCTAAGGGTCGATCCATGAACAAAAAAACAAAAAAAAAATCTTGATCCCGTCAAATTGAAAAAAAAAAAGGAGAGATCCAACTCTACCTTCCAAAACTTAATATGGCTGCAGGAGGACCTTCACATCCATTTGTTGCATTCTTCGAACCTGGTCTCTTTGATTCTCTTTGATCTCTTGAATTACATCCTTCATTTTGATGAAGTTTTATAGAAAAGTTTTCTCAATATTCTTCTAGAAAAGCCACCACTTTTGTGATATTTGCCTCATCATCTATATTGGTGTTAATAATTTGTGCCTTCAACAACTTGTGATAGTAAATGGAGTTGCATTTAGACTCTTGAATGGTATATGGCGTAACTCCTCATCTGGGTCATCTTCCTTGGTCCCATGCAAGTAGACCACCTATTCCTTCCATTGGAAAAGTAGATCGCATTGCTCCACCCAATTTCACTTGTTTTTCACTTCAACTTCATGCCTTTCTCTTAGTATAAAATACTTCAGCTTTTGTCATACCTTAGTAAACTATGTAGTAGCCCCTAAAAAACTAAAGGCAATGCAAAATCAAGATCACACGCCTTCCCAATCCTTAGTCTATAATTCAGTCTTTGCATGCATATAGCAAGTTGTAGGAAGTAGGATTAAATTAGATAAGAAATAATGGACACACTACTTTACAAAGATTTGTGTGCCTTGCCACATCATCTTGCAAATACTCATATATTGCATAAGGTTAGTGTTACCCATGTACATGGATATCTCCTTCACACACTGCTTCACTACATTGCCATCTTTACACTCTTATTCTCATACCCTCCTTTCTAATACTCTACGGGGTTAGAAAATTCTCCATTCATCCTTCACATCCTTCTCATCATCTCTCCTTTTAGACACACTGTTATGAATTAGCTCAAGAAAAGATAGATCAACGCCTTAGAATTCAGTCTCTTCGAGGGGGCAACCTCCTTTACATTACATAAATGAACAATTCTTGGATGATACAAATGACAAAACCTCCTTTCTATATATAGGAGTCTAAGGAGTCACAATATAACCCATCCGACCTAACAATAATAATATAAAGCCACAAAATAAACAATAGAGGGATTCTATGGGGCACAGTAATAACAATATGGGGACAATAGGGGCACAACAATATTAATAAGGGATACAACTACAATAGTAATGGGGTAATCACTAG
>APFE031251532.1:0-36565 GCA_000404065.3 Pinus taeda
GCCTAGTTTTCTGTTGTTGGGCTTGCTTTTAGCACACATAGTACACCCTCTTACATATCTAGAAACTGTCTCATTCATTTTTGGCCAATAAAAAAATCTTTGCAGCTGTGCAACTGTTTTACTTTCCCGAAAGTGACCTGATATCAAAGAAGTGTGTGCTTCTCTAATTATCTTTACTCTCTCAGTTTGTGGAATGCATAACTTCCCACAATGGTATAAGAGTTTGTCCTTTACATGATAATCCAATTCTTCTACTCATTTGCCTTGACTTAAAGTTGCATATACATCTTTAAAGTCTATATCTTGAGCATATTGTTCAATGTAGCTTTCATGTAGCACAAAATTATGCTTAATTATAGTAGATGCATTTATAATAGGTCTAGATACCATGTCTGCAAATTTATTATGTATGCCCTTTTTATATCTGATGACTAAATGAAACTGTTGTAGAAAACCCATCCATCTATAGTGTCTTGATTGTTGCAACTTAGTTTGGGAGTGTAGATATTGAAGTGGTTGATGATCAATATGTATTACTGTCTCTTTGCCCATTAAGTAATGTTTCTAGTTTTTGACACTCTGAACTAATGCATACAATTCATTATCATATGTAGGATAGTTAACTACTGCAGGATTAAAAGTCTCAGAATGATAACATATGGGTTTACCGTGCTGTGTCAACACTGCTTCCATGGCATAGTCACTGGCATCTATTTGGATCTCAAATGGCCTTTGGAGATTAGGCACTGCTAGTAGAGGTGCTGTACTAATCTTTTCTTTCAAGGTGTCGAAGGCTTTCTGTTGTTTGCCTCCCCACTAAAACACCTTGTTCAATCCTATTAAAGCATGTAACAGAGATGTAATTGAGGAAAAGTTAGAAATGGACTTCCTCCAATATTGTGTTGTTCCTAAGAAGCTTCTAACTTCTGTAGTAGATTTGGGTTTAGGCTAGTTTCAATGACTGCCACTTGAGAGGGATCTATCTTTAATTCACCACCCTGTACTATATGACCCAAATAATTTAGAGATGTTTTGAAAAATTCACATTTTGAGAGTTTAACATGAAGTTTTTCTCTTTTCAAAACATCTAATGTTTTCTTAACATGCTTTAATTGCTCTTCCCACATTTTGCTAAAAGTTAGAATGTCATCCAGATACACAATAACAAAATCATCAAGAAAATTTCTAAGTACATCATTCATTAATCTAATGAAAGTAGCAGGAGCATTAGTTAAGCCAAAAGGCATAACCAACCACTCATACAATCCCTGCTTTGTTTTGAAAGTAGTCTTCCATGCATCTTGTTCTACAACTCTGACCTGATGGTATCCACTGTGGAAGTCTAGCTTGGAGAAATAAACAACTTCCTTCAATTGATCTAAAAGATCATCTATGCGAGGAAGGGGATAACAATTTTTGATTGTTATCTTATTGAGTGCTTGGTAATCAATGCAAATTCTCCACGAGCCATCCTTCTTTCTCGCCAAAATGATTGGCGACCCACATGGTGATGTGCTAGGTCTGATGAACCCTTTCTCAAGCAATTCTTGCACCTGCTTCTTGATTTCAACATTCTCTAGAGAAGACAACCTGTACATTCCAATGTTAGGTAATGGAGCATCTTGCTGCAAAATAATATGATGTACTATTTCCTTTTTGGGTGGTAGACCTTTAGGTTCTTGAAACGAGATATCATACTCTGAAACAACTTTTTCTAAATAAGCTTGTTGTTTAGCATTACAACCCTCAAATACATTGGTTTTATTAGGTTTCTTTTCCTTTACAACCATCAGTAAGAATTGTTTGCATGAAGTTATAATTTTTTTCATCTTCCCTGAGTTTATAAGAGTATAATTATTCTTGAGCTTATGAGCTCTTACAAAGTATTCGATTCCATCTTTGACAAGTAGATACTTGTTCTCAGCTCTATAGAAAATAGCTTTCCTATCATACAAGTAAGGACTTCCTAAAACAATTCCACATATATCCAAAGGAATTATGTCTAACTCAACCTCATCTACAAATGCTGACCCAAAATAAAACTTGAGTTTGCACTATTTGGTCACTTTTAGTTGTGCTTTATCATTCAACCATCCTAATGGGTATGGTTTCTTGTGAGGTGTAGTTGCTAATCCCAATTTCTTTATAATTGCTTCAGAAATTAAATTTACTTGTGAGCCACTATCAAAAAAAGTATTAATCTTTTGATGTTTGGAAATAACTTGAATATGAAAAAGCTCGTGTCCTTTCCTCTCATTTTCTTCATCAATGGTAGATTGTGCAGAATTATTAGTAGATGCTTCAAAATTATTATCTTTTATACCTATGGCTACAATGGTTGTTTCATATCCCGAGTCTGAGCCCAAATCTTTCTGAATAGTTGCAGTAGTCTTCTTCTTCTTGCCCTCGAACTTCTTAGGCCTTAGCTCTGGATGCAAAATCCAACAGTGCTCATCATCATGCCCATCCTTTTTACAGTGAGTGCATGAAGCATTACTTTTTTGTGCAGTGTTAGCCTTCCTTGCTTTCCACTTCTGCTTTCTTTTCTCCTTGCTATTGCTTGTAGTGGGTTGGGATGATCCCCCAACTTCTGGACTTCCATTCTTTCCTCTAGCTTCTAGATGAGTAGCTTGCACAAATACCTCATCTATACTAGTGGGATTAAACATGAGGATGGTGTGCCTCATGTATTTGTGTAGACCACCAATGTACTTCAACAGAGTCTCTGGTGAGTCTAATGAGATTCCTAGAATCAATGCTCTCTTTTTAAATTCTTGAGTGTACCCTTGCACACTTTTCCCTTTCAACTGTCGAAGAGTTTGCCAACTCATCATGGCTTGTTGCATATAGGCCAATGGATAGAACTGCTTTTTGATTGCATAAACAAATTCACTCCGGACAGAGATGGTCTTACCATGTCTTTTCATGTCAGCTTGGGTTCTTCCTTCCCACCAAACCAAGGTAGTGCCTCCAATGCGTAGGCTTGCTAGCTGAATCTTGCTTTTGTTTGAGTTGATATTCTGCATTCTACAATAAACATCAATTTGTCTAATCCATTTGTCCAACTTTTCTACATTCAACTCTCCATCATATATAGGTAGATCAAATTTAACATCTAGTTTGATCAAAGATGCTTTCTTTTTAGGGCTATCAGGGGGTATGAGAAATCTTTCCTCTTTCCCTTTTCCTTTTGAGTGGTCATGGGAATGTGGCTCATCTTCTCCTTTGTCTTGCTTAGAACTTGATGAACCTTTTCATCCTTATGTTTTCTAAAGTCCCTATACATTTCTTCTACCATGGACTTTATGGCTCGGAAACTATCTATGAATTGAGAGTCTGGCCCCATCGAACCTTCCTCTGACATTGTCTTTCGAGGATAGACTCTTCCAATTTCAGGATTAGTTTCGACCAACTCTCCTCCTAATTTGAGCTTTCATCTAGTGAGCATTTAACAACTAAACCAACACAAGCTTGTCTAACCTTACAGCCTAGAGCTCTGATACCACTTGATCTGAAAATCACTCTTGAGTGACCTCAGTTAAGTTATTAATGAATGAAGGTATTACAAACTCATGTGCTGGGGTGTGTCTATGTCATTTTAGGCAACAGATCAATCAGATTGCAAAATACACAGACACTGGAAAATGGAAAACAGTAAGACAAACAGAATAAGCAAATACAAGAACACAACAATTAATGAGGAGTTCACCCTATCCTCCAGGGCTACGCCTTCGGTCCAACTTTTAGTGGTGGCCTTCTTTTATTGTGTCTTTAAAGTAGAGATTTACAATGAGGAGCTCAATTTGAGTCTCCTGAAACAGAATTGCTTGGCAGGGTGGTTCTTGGATTCCCCAAGCCACTAGAGTGCACAGACTCTTTTCCTTTCCAAGTCTTGACCTCTCTGGTCTTTAATGGGAGGAGCCCAATGAGGTACTCAATTCCCGACAGATCCTCTCAGGGATTCCTTGAACCTCTCAAGCTGTCTGTTTGCTCGATGCTGCCTTAGGTCAACTCGGCTCTCTGTTTTTCTGCTTCTTGCTTCACTGTCTTTTCTTCACTTTCGTTGTCTCTGTCTTTGTTCTCTTCTTTGTTTCATTTGTTCTATGTTTGTTCATGGATTAAAGCCAATTTGATCCTAACTGTTCACTTCTTCTTCCACCCTCGTCAGATCACCTGCTGCTGCTCGCTTGGAGTTCCCCATCTCTACATCTTCGTCAACGGCTCATAGGGAGTGGCCACTTGTCCTCTCGCGAAATGTGCCATCTCTTCCTCGTCGGTTCGGTTTTTCCAGTTACACTATGGTATGACTCACTCGCCATCTTAGTGTCAAATCAGACTTTAAAATTCTTTATGCCGTGGCTTAATCCCTGTCAAATCCAGTTCCTCCATCGGGCACGATCTCTGCCATCAGATATGGAGCCCCCAGATCCTACAACATTTGCTCATTTTGTGCGGTTGACTTTCTCGACCGTTAGCGTGCGATGAGTGGTGGTTTTCTCTCTCATCCTCCTGCCACACATCGGGCACTGAATGGGATCGCTCACTTTTCTCCAAATCCACTTACCACCCAAGGATTCCCCTGATATACTGCCAATTTTGGAGCACGGGACTCGATTTTCGCCTTAGTGCTTTCCCCACAGTTTTCTCGGCTTCCATGCGACCGAGCGTTTTGGGGCTTTTTCCTTCTCGAGGGGTATTGCCCAGCTAATTGAGCATCAGAAACGGCCTCCTTTTCCTGATGCGGGCTTCCCAAGTTCCTGTTTTGCCTCCTGCACGATCTCCATGGGCCTCGGTCAGCACGCTTTGACCAAGGTCCTCGTCGTTCCTCGCTAGCTGCAAATTGCTACTGCCAGAGGTCTTCTTGATCGCTCTTTGTTCACAAATTCGAAGTCTGTCCTATTTTGATACGGTCATGGCATCTTGATTATTTTTCATGGATCCAATTCAGATCACTGGATAAGTTATGTGTTCCTAAAGGTGAGTGATTATAGGTGATTATAGATGCTCACATCTCCCAGTTTGCAAGGAAATTTGGTGTAGGGAAGAAAGTGGCCAACTTGAAGAGGTATACATATTGGCCTAAAATGCAAGAACATGTAGCTAGGTTCATAGGAGGATGCATGTTTTGTTGTACTAGTAAGCCTAGTATCAAGAAATAGGGCATATATCATCCCTTATGTGTACCCACTCATCCTTGGGAAACATTTCTATGGACTTTGTGGGAGGTTTAGAAACAACTAGGAAGGGACATAACTACTTGTTCATAGTAGTTGACTAGTTCAACAATATATGTGAATAAATTCCCTATAAAAAGATCATAAGTGGATAGGAAGCAAAAAACTTATTTTTTCAATAGGTTTGGTTGCACTTTATGATATCAAGGAGCATCATTTCAAAAAGGGAAAGAACATTTCTTAATTCATTTTAGACTACATTGTGGAAGAAGATGGACACGAAGTTGAAGAGATCCACAACATTCCATCCATAGACAGATGGGAAGACAAAAGTAGTCAACACGACTTTTGTTCAACTTTCAAGGGGTTGCAATAAGAAGAATTTTAAGACTTGGGATGAAAATATGGTGTATATACAACACTCTTATAACAAAGTAGTCCACACTTCTACTAGTGAGTCCCCATTTCAAACCTGTTTTGGATATTTTCAAGCTTCACCTTTGGCTATGGCATATGGGCATCAAGGAAGAGTAAGGGAGTATCTTACAAGGGATGCCTTGAGGGATGAAAATTTTGTTGAGAAGATTAGGCAAATCCATATACAAGTACAAGAGGCATTGTATAAGTAACAAGAAAAATATAAGGCTAGGCATGATCAACATAGAATAGAGAAGTCATTTAAGGTGGGAGACAAAGTATGGTTACAATTGAACAAGGAGAGGCTACAAAGACTTGGTAAGAAAATCAAGGCTCTGCGGCATGGTCCCTTTGAGATACGAGAAAAGGTGGGAGAGAACACCTGTAGAATAAGTCTACCCCCATACATGTGCATTTACTTAGTTGTGAATGTAGAGAATCTGAAACTCTATGAACCTTCTATGCCAAATCGAGAAGAGAAAATATCCTACTTATGTCAATTCTTTAAAAGTGGAAAAAGTGGAGAAATGAAATCATAAGATCATTTTGATTGGTGGAATCCAATTTGGTAAATTGGAGTTTGAAAAATTCAAGGAGAATTTGAGGCATCAAATGGCATTTTTTGGTAAAAATTTTCTGCTTTAGTGCAAAACCTTTTTTTCCTGTTTTACACATAGAGACCTTTCCAATGACCTAAGAATTTCCTCTATTGGATTCCAAATGCAAAAGTCAAGGCACTCAAATCTCGATTTACCTATTTCACATAAGGTGCCACATCAACCCCCATTACTCAAGGAAAAGGGGCTAGCCACATGATCATGATGAAGAAGACTTTGAAAGAGTCCATATTGTAACTCTATTTAAGAGTTGAGGGAGTCAAACCTAAGCACTAGTGGGCTATTGGGTTGTATCAGGCCACTAAGAGGAAAAGAGGTTCCTTTCTTTTTGAGTGCATTTGTTCCACAGACATGTAGAGTAGTTGAGAGGGATAATGGGAGAGTACATGGAGAAGATTATGCACTATAGTAGCCCACGAGCCATGAGGCTTGCTTCTTTGTACTCAAAACCATTTTCTATTTAGAGAAAAGGAGTGAAGCGACCTCATCTTCCAGTTGGTTTTTTTTTCTTTTTTCAAAAGGGTTTTCTAGGTCACATCTTGTGTCAGTCATGGTTTGTGAGTTTTTATTAAGCCATTCTCTATTTTTTGCATAATTATTAATTTTCATGCATACACAATAAATAGTAATAAACTGATTTAGAAATATAAAGAGGAATAAATACTCATAGTGTGGATTTTGGATTTTTAAGTATGATTTTATTAGATTTGTTGTGATGAACTGCCTAGTGGAATATCCATAGCAGTTTATGGATCAATTTATAATTCTTAGTTGACAACGATGGATTTTGAATATATAGATCAACTTTTTTAGAGGATTAGCAATGTTTAATAAATGGAAAACAAGTCTTCCTTTATAGTTATGAGAAACTAAGGTTATGCTTAGCTAATTGATAATCATAGATGTCTAAACAAATTTAACCAAATTGCTATAAGTCAGTAAGGTTTGATTGATTGGTAACAATTTTCTTTATGTATCTATGAAAATTGTTTGAGTAAAACTTCACATGCATATGAAGTCCCTTATATATATGTTCAATCATACCTTGCTAAGTCATTGAAGCTAAGATTGAAGGTTGAGCTTGGCTCCATAATGTTTGAAATGCAAAGCTTCTCTTTTTTCACCTTATAATGGTAGGGCCAAGCCCCTTTGAGATACTCACATAGAACAAAATTTTGAGGTTGTTGTAACCCTATCTTCATAATAGCATTGTCAAGTCAAAATGTAGCAGTCCCACAACCTAAGATGGCATAAGGGGGTAGGATATGTTACAAAGGATCAAGTAATTAATCCATACCCAAATTGTTAATGATGAGAATTAATAATGCATTTTGAGAGAATTAATAATGCATTTTTGAGAGTTAATAATGCATTTTTGAGAATTAATAATGCATTTTGTTACTTCATTAGTACACTGGTTTTTATTTATGTTAAAAAAAATTATGGAATGCATTTTAGATATTTTACATACCCTCCTAAGTCACTAAAAATGTCAATGTTATCAATGTTGGATTTAAGGTTTGATGGTGTTGATGTTAGTTATTTGGGAAGCATTAACATGGATTTAACTCTTCGAGGTTGATTGGGAGGATGCCAAAGGGATTGGAGGAGTTCCAAATTAAGATCATTATATCTTTTGGTGTTAGGAGGAAATCGTTCCTTGACCTTAGGTGGAGGGAATCTTTATGATGTCAAGGTAATGAATGGAAGGATGACCTTATGACATAAACTTGGTTGTAGTAGACATATTTTTATAGTGATATTGGTTTGTTTTAATGCAATGCTTAGGTCTATAACAATTCGTACTTATAACCATATAAAACACATCCGTGTAGTTCAAACTTTGTAGGAAAAATAAATGATAAAAAAAACTGAACCGTCGTAAGTTATAATGTATCACTTTATATCATCAAAAGTAACCAAAATAAAGTTACAGTTTGAATTCACATAAATACAATTTGACTTTTAAATACAATATTTTCTAGACAAATGATTTGTTCATTTCAACTTTAGCAAACTAGAAGTTTCGGAACTTAGATTCAATTTTATCTATGAAGTAGCAAATACTATAAAGAAGACAGGAGAAAAAGCAATAATTATTTAATCAGCCTCATACCTGTTGGCATTATGTTTCTGGTATGGTTATATGTTATAGATGTTGTACTTGATGGCAACACCCATGGCATGGCTCTCAATATGATGAGAATTAAGAAGTACGCAGGAGAAAAGTTCATGGAATTTTATGCAGAGAAAAGTTTATAAAAGTTTATTTCATGTGGGAAAACTTACCTTTGGTCCATGGTAGTTAGTCCTTGGAATTTGAACCTATGGTTTTTGGACCATGGCATCTCGACAGACGTGTTGATCCCTAGTATTGAGTTGATGGTATTGGTCTGTTATGGTTTTGGCCCGTGGTATTGGTCCATGATTTGAGGAAGAGCTTGCCTATATAAAGCAAAGGAGATCATTTGGCTTGTGTATGCTTTTGGGTTGAATATCTTAAGATCTGAAATAATGGGTTATTGTTTCAAAAGCTCGATCTATATGAAAGTGAAGTGGAAAGCGAATCTGTGAAGGGTGATCTCTCGAGCGCTGCAGCTACGGAAGTGCGGAGGCGCCACAGAAGGCGCAGTGCGAAGGCGCCACAGAAGGCGCAGTGCAGATACGCCACAGAAGACGCAGTGCGGAGACGCCACAGGAGACGCCACAGAGGCGCCACAGAAGGCGCAGTGCGGAGATGCCACAGAGGCACCACAGAAGGTCCAGTGGGGAGATGCCACAGATGCGCCATAGAAGGCGCAGTGCAGAGGCGCCACAGGAGACGCCACAGAGGCACCACAGAAGGCACAGTGCGGAGATGCCACAGAGGCACCATAGAAGGTGCAGTGTAGAGACGCCATAGAGGCGCCACAGAAGGCGCAGTGCGGAGACGCCACAGAGACGCCACAGAAGGCGCACTGCGGAGGCGCCACAGGAGACGACACAGAGGCGCCACAGAAGGCGCAGTGCGGAGACGCCACAGAGGCGCCATAGAAGGTGCAGTGCAGAGATGCCACAGAGGCGCCACAGAAGGCGCAGTGCGGAGACGCCACAGAGGCGCCACATAAGGCATAGTGCAGAGACGCCACAGAGGTGCCACAGAAGACGCAGTGCAGAGACGCCACAGGCCAGAGAAAAGGAAATTGCGTATCTGTCTTAAGATCTTTTGTTTACTGATTTTTTTGTTGATAAGGTGTTCTGGGTTTAGTTTACTGTTATTGTGGATCTGGTTATCTGGGTGACTTACTGGTACTTGATGATCATTTGATGTTTATGGATCCAGTTTGAAAATTTATGAAAAGTGCTCCTTGAAAGAAAAGAAGTAGGGGGTTGTAGCTCCCTTCCAGGAGAGACTGGAAAACGAGAGAGAGTTGTAGCTCTCTGCAGGTTGCAGCCTGCGTACTGGTAAAGGACTGCACCAGTACAAGACCATTGTAAAAGGAGTTTCTAATTTGAAAGAAGATAGAGACATATTGCAGCAGGTGGTTTTCACCCACATTGGGTTTCCACCTTATATCTGGTGTTCTTTGATGTGACTGTCTGTTTTTTCTTGCTCATTATTTTATGGTACTGATATGCAAAAATAATTCAAAGTGTAAATAAGGAAGATTTGTTAAAAGAACTAGATAATACTAATTCACCCCCCCTCTCAGTATTATTTTCAACATGGGAGTATGAGTTTGGGATGGAGGTTTATCTTTTCTTGTTCTTAATGGAGCGGGTGGTGTTGTAGGAGTTGAACTTCTGCCCCTAGCAATAAATCTACCACTAGAGTCTCTTTCTCTATGCATACCTTTTTTTTTTTAATGTAGGAGATAATGATACCTAGTTACACTTCCCCGGCAATGGTGCCAAAATGTTTGGTAAATTTAATGTCCTAAATTGCTCTACATAAATTATCAATCTGGGTATCGTAAACTGAAGAAGTGTAGTGCACTATTTGTGCTAGCTAAACCTTATTACTTTGTTGTTTTTATGTTTTATGTTGTTTTGGGGGTTTCTGGTCTTTTCATTCCTAATGATTTACAATGGAAATTATCAAAACTAAATCTAACTTTCTTAAAGAATGCTTAAAATCTAAAAATGAAAATAAAGCTAAGAAAGATATGTAAACAAAGCTAAGAAAAAAATGAAAACAAAGTTTCTATTCTTATTTTACCATTATTTTCAAATCATGAATTAAAAATGAAAGTGCAATATGTAATTGATGTCTAACTAATTACATAAATAAAACTAAATGAAATACTTGGTTACTCTGCCTCTCAATTTTGGGAGAAAGTCTCGTTGGGATGACATTTAAGTAATTTTGTACTTCATTAATCTAAGAGAAAGCAAATACAAAGATGCAAAAATAACTCATTGCATAGATGAAATGTTCAACCACTTAGTTAAGGATGAATTATCATCTTGAAGGGTTTTCCATAAATATTCATTAGCACCATGAGTTAGTATTTTAAACCAAAAATTAAATGGCAAAGACAGTAAATGACACTGACCAGTTTAATTGGGAATTTCAACTAGTAAAATAGTAAATGAAGTAAACTATCCAACAATGTATCCTTATCATTCTTCAATCCTACTCTCATCCTGAAACAAGGTTAGTTTTTAATTGAAGAAACAAGATTACACTATTGAGTTCTATCTTCTAAACTACTGATAAGAACTAAAAAGAAATCAAGCTAATGGAAACTGCTCTAAATTATAAACATTATTAGTAAGAAAATGATTATAAACACTATTTTAGAAAGAAAATGATGAATTTACAGTTAACAGAAGAAGAAAAATAAATAAAATGAAACCTTCTTCAGTGCAGGGGCCCTCTGCAACTAATTCGGCTACACTTTCTCAACCAACTCCAAGAAAACTCCTTCAGATATTCATAACAACATGCGGTCTTCTCATATTAAAACAGGGACGCAAAACGCCCAGAAATTACAGAGTCTAGAACTTCGATTTCACATTAAGACTATTACTAACCTCTTCGATCCTTTACATAGGTATTCATAAGAAAAATAATATAACTGCCTGTGGAGAAAAGCTTGCTATAGCCAAACACGTAGAAGATAGATATGCGGAATTTCTTCCTCTACTACTGGAGAAATAAATCCAATACATGGTGGCTGTTGGATTCGTTTGTACATGCCGCTATTGGAGTCTATAGGTATAGGTAGTTGCTTCGAATAAAGCTTCCCATGACTGTGAAATGCATTAATTAACCACGAAATAGAGTGTTATTACTCTTGGTCTCTTTATGTTTGACTTATCCATTGACCATAGTCTTATGCCATCTTCTTTGTCGACCTGGGCTGAACGAATAGGATAGGGTCCATGTAATGATGATTTCAAAGCTGCCCATGTGGCTACCTTCTCTTTCTGACACCTGGAACCTGTTAGAGCATGGATGTAGCTATGGAACAGCTAGTTAGCTACAGAATAGGCTGTGTTCCGTAGCTAATATACAAAAAAAAATTCAAATAGTAAAACATAAAAAGCATAACATGTAAATCACTAAATGTCCTCCTCAAGAGAGTATATACCAGTTATTAGTGATGAGAAGGCATCTTTCTTATGGAAAGAAAAAGAAAAGGAATGAGAAAAGTTGCTAGGGAAAGAGTAATTTCGAGGCTCAATAGTAGGACTTCCACCTGATTAGCAGAATGGAACGATGACCTTCCACTGTAGATCTTCCTCCATCATATCCGAAGATTGTTATATATTTCGGATAGACAATGAGCATGGGGCTTAACCACCCAATAAAGCGATTTCCCCTTTCCACTTTATTGCAATGTGTCATGATATGTATGGGATTGGGCCCTTAACGCTCGATACCACTTATGGTTTCTTTGCCGCCTGAAATACCATTTCTCTTATAAACCTGCCTTTTCACTAGTTACTTCGTGCACTCTTTTATCACATGATGACCATTGATCTATGAGATCGATGGTCCTTGTTCTTTGATGCCTATGTCATTTATCTTCGAGATCTAATGGTTCATATGCATCACCTCTTCACTTCTCCACTCATTCCTTTCCTTTGACTTTATTTCGTCCTTCAGTGTTTTTCCTTATGGTTTTGGGTTTTTCTTCAGGGTTTCAGTTTTTTCACCTTTCTGCTTCCTCTGAGCTTAAATTCCTCTATGAATTCTCACTTTGCTACCTCTCCAGAGCTTACTCTGATCTTCCAATTGGATTCAAATACCCGTGATGATTCCTCTGAGTCATTCTCTCCTCTACGTATTCTACAGAATTCTTCCTGCAACCCCTGCTATAGAACCTACGAATTCACATATAATTCAATCATTCAATATATGTTCCACACACTTACACAACTATGGAATAAACCTTTGTATGTATAATTATGAACAATTTATTACATATCGAGACCCTCTGTCTCTCACAGGGCTGATCTTCAGTATTAGTGGCCTCCTCTCTTCACTCTGCTCGTAGGCTTACATTTATACCAGAAAGGCTCTGTTGAACTAATTCTGGTTCAAATCCTAGATCTACTAAACTGACTCATAAATGTCCTCTATGTCCACTTCTAACCTCATTTTATCCCTAAGAACTATCTCTAGTCCCTTGAATCATGAAACTACCTTTAAGAGTTATAATTGACTTCTAACTCTTCTCATGTTATCCTTTTTTTGAGAGCATTTACAAATGTCCTCACACATCTAATTAATTCCTATCCTACTCTCTTAAAAGCTTAAATATTACATTAACTTAACACTTAGGAAACCAATTTCCCTAAAACACATGAACCCCCTATGTCTACTAAAATACAATGATTTTCCTTGGGTTGAATGCTCTTGCATCACAAAGTGCACCTTGCTACATCAATTTATCATATTTGTCATGTTGATCAACTACAAAATTCAAGGCAGCCTACTGATAATCTTCAGGTAATCATGATTAGACAAACAAATAATAAAACTGAAATATGTAATAGAGATAACATAGAATGTTTTGCAAGTAGAGGAATATTCAGGTTTATTATTTCTAGTTGTCATTTCTATCTATATCCTAATATTTTTGTTGATATCAGTTCATTTCCTATTTGTATTAATAATATTTCATAAATCAAAGAAGCTGATACAAATGAATTTCCATTCAATTTTCGTGAGGATAAAGAAATATTCAATGATCTTTTTTTCAATTTTGAAAAAATTGTGCCTAATTCTTCTTCTTGTTTTGATATGTCTCATGGGAATGTTGAAAATTTGAAGGAAAGTTGTGAAGTCATTTATGATGAATACACTAACAATTAGGATCTTGATTGATCTCATTGTTTAATAAATCCTCATGATTCAAGTAAAACCACATTTGAAAATGGGCCAAACTCTAGCTCAAAAATGATCCCAATAATTTCTCATTTTTAATATTCTAATCATTCTAATGATTTCATTGCTCAAGGTTCCATCCCGATTTATGACTCTTATGATGATCAAAATACCTTTTCTATTCGTGATCCATTATCTCATGCACAAGCTGGCACCAATAACCATTCCAAATGCATTATTTTGGCTAATGCTTGTAAGAAATAAATCTTTTCAAAACTGTCCCCTGTCCAAATTACGGTGTAACAATAATTGTAATATTTCTATAATAGTGATTTGATTATGTTTCAATCTTTTTGTGTTGAATTCAATTCACTTTCATGTTTTATTTTTCAACCCTTGGATATTTTATGCTAGCATGTTTAACATGTCAGCATTTAACACCCTTGAGATTCATTAATAGAAGAGAATGAATATGCAATTCAAAACCTTAATCCTAAATATCGAGAAACATTTCGTTTGTAATTTCACTTGATGTTCATCTCATTTCACTTATCTTTTTATTCTCTATGGCAATATTTAATTTGTTTAACTCTCAAGAGTGTTCTTACACAATCTGACTCACCTTCTCTTATGGATAACTTCTAATCTTTAACAAATATCCACCCATACTTTTATGATTCCATAAATATTTTCTTGGAGAGAACTTGCCAAGAGAGATGATTTATAAATAAGTTATTTGTAAATAAGTTGATGTTTGTACATACTTTAGCAATATATATACATAATTAATTCACACTTATTTTTTTTGGTTTAATTACAATTGTGCTTATGCTACTAATGTTCGACTTATATGTACATGCAGTAAATAAAGCACTTGAATGGATACACTAGAATTTTGATCTCACCTAATGTTAATCTACTTTTTAGATTAGGATTAGGAATAGATTACATTGTTTTTTGTTAATGTTTTGTAGTTTGAATAAAAAGATGATTTTAAACATTCTAAAGAAATGCATGGAAGAAGATGAAGACCCATGAGGTGAACTTATTATCAAATTATTCGAGGCATGCATTTTTATGTTCAGTGTCATCTGTTTGTGTGTTTTATTTCAGTTTGTTCTTTTCTTCTTTAGTTTTTCTCTTTATGTTTATTTTTCTTCTTGCAAGCTTTTTTTGGAATAATTTGGAAGACCATCTTTTCCGAATAAAGCAGTTGTGAAAATTTTAGTGTGGAAAATTGTCAGAACACATTCAGGATGGTTTTCTTCCTCATTTCCAAAGCTTTCATTTATTATGAAAATTTGGTTATGAAGATTTATTATTTTATTTGGAATTTAAACTTATAAAAGGCAATAAACCCTATTTGAATTTCTATAAGAAACTCTTTAATCACAACTCCCAATATATTATTTTTATATAAGACATGACTAACAGACTCACTAAGAAAGACAACATTAACAAGAATTTTGCAAGGAACATAACAAGAACATGATTTCTTATGTCAAGATCATTCTTTTTACTTGTTTAAGTTGAGTATTTTTTATTTCATGATTTTCTTTTTGTGGTTGTTTGTTTTTGGATTTCTCTAATTTCTCTTGGCTTTGGTTCTCGATCAGATACTTTCATCATTTCCCTTCTTCCTTTTTAATATCCCCTTGTGTGCCAATTTTATCTTTGCCTTAGATTGATTTTAGTGATACTACTAACCCTTTTGAAGAAATATTTTTCACATAGCTTTGGTTTAATACATGGGAAATTCTTACTCTTATCTAATGAAATTCATTAGTAAAAGGAAGAATAATAGGAAGATAAGTAAACCTCTACCTTTCAAACTCACATTGAAATTTTGTATTTGTTTGTATTCTATTATCAATTGGATGTTCTCTTACCTTAACACACATAAGAGAAATCTACTTTACAACATGATGTATCTTAAAACAACTACTAAAGTGACAAAAAGAAACAGATAAGTTTAGTATTTTATAACTCGTCCATGTCATCCTATCTCCTAAGGAGAGTATTTGTCTCCCCATCTATTAACACAAATCATCAGAGTGTAATTAAAAATTGTAAAAATGACTTAAATATAGGGGGTCTTCTAAAAGAGTCGGCCTACCATGATCATGGGCTTTGATTGTTATGACATTATCACAACTGGTCACCATGCTAGGATAATGTATTATAACGATTTATTGTATGACAAGAGGTCTCATCACGAGTCATCTTACTCATGACTATCAATGCTTGTGAATGAAATTATCAATATCTAGTCACCAAGCCAAGACAATGGCTTTTGGAGTAACTAAATGAAACATGATTCCTCAGTGACGCCAAATAATAGATGGGATACTAACATTTCCTTGGGTTAAAAGGTAACCCTATTGAGGCTATCAATGCCTCCTAGCATCAATGGCTCTACCTGTGGCAATGAGAGTTTATCCTTTCACTAAACTTAATCATAAGCCTGTGTTCATTAGTTAAAGTTGTTATTAATTAATGGTTGTTTTAAACATGGTCTTTTTCTTATGATCATTACAAGAGATGTTAAAAATTATTGAACTATGTTTTTACTTTTTTCATATATTTCATTAAGTCTAAATTTTAGCACTTTTATTTTATTCAACCTTGTTCCTTTTTATTTTAGAATTTCATTAATATTATCCTAGAGATAACTAGTTCTTCCAAGTGCTTCACCATTGTTGTGGTGAAAACACAAATCCCCCATTTTACTATTGATAACTATAATGGGTACCTTCGATTCAATGGTTGGTCATATTGCTATTCGATTTTGACTATTTGGATTGCGTCAATGAATTCAATACTTTCCTATATTCCTATCATAACTTTTCGATCTCATTTGGTTGTTTGGTTTGTAAATGGAACCTAATTGAAGATTGGATATTTGTCACTACCTTGGCCTATTAAAATGAATAAATTATACATTACTTTTGTTTCATTAATTTATTTATTTGTAGATAATTAATTTTCAATTGTAAATATTTTGTAAATATTTCATTTTGATTTTATACATAACCCCCTAGACTAAGAATCATTCATAGGCTTTAAAACTTACTTAAAAAATAAATGGTGCACATAATGATATATTAAAGCTTTGATATTGAAGGAATTCTTTTAAAATCCCTAATATTCAAAGTCCAATCCATAAAGTGACTGTCTGAGGACTCACATGCCACGTCATTGTTTCTGCTCCTGCATATCAGAGGTAATGCATATCAAATATTTCCTTTCAAAAAACATTTAAAAAAATTCAATACAGCAATCCCTCCAATCTCCGATAGCGATATAACATCATTCCATGATACTCCAATATAGTTCCTCGTCTATATTCCAATATGCCAATCCGCCGATATTCCAGTACACCTTTCCTGTTTGACTTTTGATATCTGTTAGGCTCTGATATGTCACACCCGATATGCGTATTAACAATGGTCTAATTGGAATATCACATACACCTATATATGAGAACTTTTAAATGGTAACAAGTGTAAAACCCCAATATGTTAGACCTATGATTTCTGATATTCCTCTAGATCCAATGAGCATATAAATAATTTTTTATTGTTTATATCATGTTTGCTCCTCATTGGGACTTCTTTACATCACAATTTTTATATTATTACAATTTTTAAAAGTTATGTTATACATTTCTCCAATACGTATCAAAATATACCACTTGTCACCTCTTATGATCTGCTATCGTATAAATTTAAAAGGCCGTGATATGTATGGTTTTGTGGAATAAATATAGTTCTTCACATTTTATGGATTAAGTTTGCTCTTCGACATTTAAAAAAGAAAAAACTTGTTAAAAACACTAATTTTGTCTTCTTTTGATAGAGAAGCTTCCATGACTGATGATGGTGAATAGATCTAGTCGAGGTTTCTGAATAAACCCCTCCATGTGGCAAAAGTTATCTTTTAATAAACAAAAGTTGTTGAAGTAGTTGAATTCCACATATCAATTGGAAACAATCTGGAAAAACTTATTAGAGAGAAAAGTAAACTAGGCATTTTTCTCAATTGTGGTCATCTACATTTGGCCAGAACCCCAACCGAAGCAATCATTTTGTTTCATTTTCTTTTAATTAACTCAGTTGCTGAGAAATAGAAGGGGATTGTTAATATTTCCACTATGTATAAATACCCATATCTTATTGTCTAAAAGTGATTTGAATCTGAGAGAAAGTAGGCAGTGTAATACTAGAGCTTACACCCTACTTGTATAGAAGGAGTTAAGACTTATTTGAACTATTGTACTGAGATCAGATCCATATGTGCAGATAGGGAATTGATTTAGAGATAGAAGAGGATATCCATTATTTTAATTATGTGATGCTTTATGTAATTGATTCATTTTTATAATAAGATTTATTTATGTAATAAGATGTACAACACTATTGCTTTCTCTATTATTGCAAATAAATTCATCAGATTTCAAATTCATTTTTGGAGTATGAGTATGTGTGTGGCCTTTCAAAACTATTGTTGACTATTTACTCAAATGGTCATTTAGAATATGATCAAGCTACTTGGTGGGATTAATCATAAATGAGTTTAAAAACTAGAACTTGTATAGGCAGAGACCTTTATCTCATTGAGCTTCTAGCTATCTAACAGTGTAATCTTATAGATATCCTGCTTTCCAAATGTCATGTATTTGAACTATTTCAATATTGTGACATGAATCGTTTTGTTCTTATGCATATGTTTTCTTAGTAATTAGAGATGTTTGGAGTTGGATGTTTGTTAACTATTTAATGGCCATTTATTTGAATACATTTGCTCGAACCAAGATTAGGTATTAGAACTATTTCCCTAGTGTATTTCCTTTACCTCGTTCCAATTTCAATATGCTTGTATTTCTTTTCCCTTTGTTTTAGCTTTCTCTTGATTGAAATAAGGACTAATCCTTCCTTCAATCAAGATAGGTCTAGGATTAGATTCATCTTAGATTAGACTTTTAATTTAGTTCTACTTTCTATATCCTAGAAGTCCCCTCATACATGGGCAATCTTTAGAGTGGTTTGGTTGGGCCATAAAGTCAACTTAAGGATCACTTTCTTGCCTAGTCAACAAGAAGATGTCGATATGATGTATCTTCCTTATTGGTAGGTGAAATTCATACTTTAAGCAAAGAGAGACAGAGAGAGGGTATCTAGACCGAGTTGAACCAGTAAAAACCACCATTTCAACACAGAAAGAACTATCTGAAGTTCTCGACCGCATGGTCTTCCTTAATATGTTGAAAGGTCATTTTTGTGAATCAATAGGTAGCAAGAAAAGTTGAAAGAAAAATTAGGGCAACACGGAAGTCTACCACTCACGACTATAAAGATGTAAGTGTTTCTACTCCTAGCCTTCCACAACCTATAAGGTTGATATCACAATAATTAAAGGAAAAAGGAGTAAGGGATTTGTTATAGTTGTGATAGAAAATACACTAAAGTTCATAAGTGTTATGAGAAGAAATTATTTTACATAGATTGTGAAGAGGAGGAAGAAAAGGAATAATAAACATCAAAGGATGAGGATATACACCAGGAGCCAACTCAAGAGAAAGGAGAAATGAGTCTAACCATAACTTGTAATGAATTGGCAGGAATTACCACTCCTAAAACTCTCAAGATAGAATGATATATTAAGAAGAGAAAGGTAATAGTGTTGATTGATTCAAGTAGTACCAATAATATTACTTATTGTATGATATCGAAGGAATTGAATTGCTTTCTATATCTAGCATCAGCGTGTCAAGTGATGGTTGCAAATGGGGGAACTATTAATTTCTCCAAATAGTGTCATAATATCAAGCTAACCATGGGGGGGTATGTATTGAATAGTCCAATGCTTTCCATTCCAATGGGTGGTGCTAATGTTGTACTAGGAGTCCAATGGTTAAAATCTTTGGTGATGATAGCTTTTAATTTTCAAGAAATTTTCCTAAATTTTTTCTAGGAAACAAAGGAAATTGAATTACAATTATCATAGACAAACTAGGTAAGATAATAAGCTCTAATGGCATAACAAATATTTTGAAGAGAGAAAAATAGTGCATAATTGCACAATTATCCTCACTAGAGGTTGAAACATAGAAATCATCCATTTCTCTAGATCTCGAAAAATTATTCGACAATCATTGCAAGGTATTTGAGACTCCCAAAGGCATCCCAACTATTCGTGATTATGATCATGTTATTCACTTGATTCTTGCAAGTGTTCCTCCAAACATGAGGCGTTATGGATATCCCTATGCCCAAAAGAGTGAAAATGAACATATGGTTACAGAAATGTTAGAGGATGTTATAATTCAACCTCGCCAAATTTCTTTCTTTTCTCTAGTAGTATTGGTGCATAACGAGGATGTATCATAGTGTATGTGTCAAGATTATAGAGAGCTCAATAAGATCACTATTAAAGATAAATTTCAAATTCTTGTCATTGATGAATTTTTGAATGAATTACATGGAGAAATTTACTTCGCCAATATGAATCTTCGTTCTAGATATCATCGAATTAGAATGAAGACTCAAGACATTTTGAAAACATAATTCATAACTTGTGAAGTTGATTATGGTTTTTTGGCATGCGTTTTGGCCTTACTAATGCACCTTCCACATTTCAAGGTTTGATGAATTCCATTTTCAAACCCTTAGATTTTTTTTCTAGTATCTTTTGATGATATACTAATGTATAGAAATTTTTGGAAGGATCTTCTTCAACATTTTGATAGGGTTCTCAAACTATTGGAGGAGAAACAATTGTATGCAAAAACATCCAAGTGATTCTTTGGAGTACAGGAGGTGGAGTATTTGGGTCATATTTTATCTCATGAATGTGTTAAGGTATACCCTAACAAAATTAAATCCATTAAGGAATGGAAAATGCCCACAACACTAAAGAATATTCAAGGATTTCTCAAGCTGACACGATATTATTGCAAGCTTTTTAATGATTGTGGGACAGTAACAGTGCCTCTAGCAACGTTACTAAAGAAATATGTATTTTTTTAGACTCCAGAAGAAACTAAGGCCTTTGAGCATATTAAAGGGGAAACGTGCCAAGAATTGTTCTTAGCTACACCAGACTTCACAGAATCCTTTATTGTGGAATATGATGCCTTAAAAGATGGAATTGGTGTTGTTTTAATGCAATAAGGAAGATATGTTGCTTTTGAAAGTCGTCCAATCAAGGGAAAGTATTTACAAAAACCTATTTATGAAAATGAAATCTTAGCAATACTACATGCACTAAATCAATGGCAGCCTTACCTAATGGGAAGATACTTCAAGGTAAAAAACATATCATGACAGTCCTAAATAATTTTTGGAACAGATATTATCTTCATAAGAATAACAAAAATAGGTCAAAAAGATGTTGGGTTGTGAATTTGAAATAATCTATAAAAAAGGGAAGAAAAGTGTTGTTTCATATGCACTCTCAAGAAAGGATCACGATGTGGAAACATTTCTATGTGACAATTTTATTATCCAATCTAATTGGATAAATGAAGAAAGGGAGGAATGGAAGAATGACAAAGAAGTGTGGACACTCATTCAAAACTTAAAGCAAGATCCCAATACATTTGATACATTTATCTGGATAATTTATTCATTATGGCACAAATATCTCTTATATGTATGTAAGAATTCCTAACTCAAACAAAAGATTATTTTTGAATTGCATGCCTCCACCTTGGGAGGGAACTTAGGATTTTAAAAACTTACCACGGGTTCAAGACAAAATCTTTTTGGGATGGCCTTAAATTTGATATTCATAAGTTTTTGGAAAAATGTTTGGTTTTCCTACAAAATAAAGTTCATACAATTAAGGCCATGGGTATGTTACAACTTTTAAACATTCCAAGTCACCATTGGGAGGAAGTCTCAATATATTTTGTCATAGGTTTACCCAAGTCGGAAGGAAAGACTGTCATCATTGGTGTAGTTGATAGAATTACCAAGCATGCACAATTTTGTGCATTATCTCATCCCTTTAAATCTAGTACAATTTATATTTCATGTATGGAAACAATTCAAAAGCTACATGGAAACCAAAAGATTAGTGTAAGTGACAAAGATCACATTTTCATTGGAAATTTTTGGACAAAATTATTTTCTTGTCTTAGTACTCAATTATCTCATAGCTCAGCTTATCGTCCTCAATTTTACAGACAAACTGAGATAGTGAACAAATGTTTGGAAGGATATCTTTTTTTATTTGTATCTAATAACCAAACAAAAAGGGTCAAGTGGTTACCTCTATTGGTATGGTGGTATAACACTTCCTTCCATATTGCAGCAAAAACAACCCCATTTATGGCACTTTATGGATATCATCCATTGTCCATCACATCATCTTTAAGAGAAAATTCTAAGGTTCAAGTAGTGGAAGATCACATCGTGCATCAAAAACAAGTTCTCCAACTATTAAAAGATGGGTTCACTTTGGCTCAAAATCGAATGAAACAACATGTATATCAGTATCATAGTGCAAGAATTTTTTACATAGGCGACAGGGTACTTTTACAGCTACAACCATACAAACAAATTTCCCTAAAGAAAGCTAAAAAGGATAATATGTTATCACCTAAGTACTATGGCCCTGAGAAAGTGCTGCAAAAGGTTGGTACTATAGCATACTAATTGGAACTTCCTGCATCTTCTTGAGTACACTCAGTTTTCCATGTTTCATGCTTAAAGAAGGCTATCAATGAAAAATATCCCATTTAAAACAATATTTCCTGAACTTTATGAAGGAAAATTCATATTGGAGCCTGAACCGATCATGGAAACAGGAACCCAATAACTAAAAAATATATCAATTTATGAGTATCTCTTTAAGTGGAAGAACTTACCCACTAAAGATTCCACATGGGAGGATGAGAACTTTATACAAAAGCATCCATAACTACTCAATCGTTGAGGACAACACTTCTTTTTTGAAATAGAGGGGCATGATAGGTCGATATAATACTAGTGTAGCCCCCTTATTTTTATTGTTAGTGTAGCCCCCTTATTGTTGTTTTTAGTGTATCCCCATTATTTTTATTGTTGTGCCCCATAAAATCCCACTATTGCTATTGGTCTGCCCTTACATTATTATTGCTATGTAGGTTGTGATTATATTGTGACCCCTTAGACTCCTATATATACCAAGGAGGTATTTTCATTTGTATCATCCAATAATTGTTCATTTATGTGATATAAAGGAGGTACCCCTCCTGAAGAGTCTAATTTTCAAGTCATTGACCTATCCTTTCTTCTCTTTTGTGATTTTGCATTCTCATATCCATATATATTACACATGAGGTGTTTTCAATAAAATCACTAAAAGTGATAAGCCTGACTACTCTTTCATTAAGGCCTATTCGATTATTCTTTCTCTAGGTTTTGGATATTAAGTTTTATGGGCCAATTATATGGAATCAAAACCTAATCATTGAAACTTTGGATCTTACCTCTCCATGTAATAGGTTTTTTCCTTAACTATCCCAAGTTTTTCTACTACCTGGTATTTCTCACTTGAGGTTTTTGAAGTATTTATTCAACTAGATAGCTAGACCATTATTGTGCCATCTCCACTCAATGAGATGCCATCTCTATTTCTCAATAAATGGCCCTCACATTTATGAATAAGAATTTCCTCCCATTTTTCAACGTTAGAAACTAAAATGGACTACTTTCCTATGAAACGATGAGATTCCATGTTTCCTTCTGTACTAATTATTGAGAAAGAACATAGTTGATGAGGAAGAACATAATCAATTATCCTCTTACATACTTCATGATCGACATTTTTATTTTCTTAGTGTGTTCAACTCTCTTTTCTTGGTGGAATGTGTTAGTCCTCTCTTTCTAATGTTTCAAGCCCAACTTGTAATAATGACGATAAAGTTAGTATCTCCTACTAATTGTATTCCTTGTACAATTATGATCCATTTCATGGTCAATTTCAACAATGCCTTGAAGTTATTCTCTCAACGCTACCAACTCCTTTCTCAATAAATTAGCTAGTGCCTATCAAAATTACCGTTAGATGATTCTTTAAGGTTTTCTTTATTTTTTTGAAATTTTGCCTTCCGTAGGTTTTGGTATCTTCAGGATTTGATGTTGGATCACGTTTTATCTTTTAAAGAGAGTGATTTGAAATTATGGTTGCAAATGAAATGAAGGAAACTACATATAGGGATTAACTCAAGAGGAAAGGGATAAATGATAAGAAGGAACATTTCTTCTTTATTCACCATCAAAGATATAACATTGTTACTATTTCAACCTATTTATGGGGATGGATGGGACAAGTGAGTTAAAATTTATTAAAATAATGATTTAAACACTTAACCTCATGTGAGAATGAAATTTATGTGAATTAAGACAGAAGAATCCAAAGGCGTGGAAGTAGATATAACAAATTTAAGTCCCTCATGGTAGAACTAATTGCATATGGTGATAGTCATTACCTTCATTAGATGCATGGTTACTTCATATGAATGTACAGTCTTCAAGATAGGTTTTATGGTCACATTGATTTTTGGGGAAGTGTGCTTTACTTGTAAAAGTGTTATAACTCTATTTTTGACAATACTTTAGTGAGACAAACCTTAACTCAACTCGACTTAGTTGTTGTCTTGAATACATTCATTTTCACCCTTGTTTGTGCTTAGTTAGATAATGCATCACTCACATCCTTAAGTTATTATGTATACCATCACTCCATGCCAATGGACATCATGTCATTCTTCCTTCAAGATATATGAGATGGATTTTTCAGGGACTGATGGATCCCTCGATTCCTAGAATTTTTCCTTCCGAAAATTATCAAGTCATCCTAGGATATCATGAGTTGGCTTAGTGTCAATAATTGAGGAGGTTTATTAACCTCTCATGGTCCTACGTTTAGATGCATTCTCTTAGATATAGGAATGGCCTATATAATGATATCCTCTCAAGGGTGGAAAAAAGCAGAGAAAGTGATTGAAGAGCCTTGTTATGCTAGAGGATTTACACTAGTATGTCCTTCCATGCTTCATAAGTGAGCCTAGTCTACGAGTAAGACAAGGAAGGAATCAGGTCGAAGTATTGGATGAGAGTACCTATCACCAAATGATCCTGAAAGATATTTGTAACACTTCAAAATTAGTATTCACTAGAATATGACAAAACTATACTCATTGTGTAGAACTTGGTGAGACCTTTCTGACACCTTTTGAACACAAAATCCACATGCAAAAGTTATGGTGATATTAAGTTTGTTCCAAATAATGTAAAGGAAGTCTGCAGGGAAGCCACATGGCAACACTAGCAGTCACAATGTGGCACTATAGGATTCTGATGTGGTAGATCATACGATGATGTGGTAAGTGTTGATGTGGTATACCATACAACTAATGTGGCATAAATTGATTAGATAATGTGGTAGTACACAACACGGATGGAAATATCTAGAGTGACATATAACATCAGGCTTATGTGGTGACTTGGTGAGTGGATGATATATCATCTAGTTAGAAAGTTTTATAGAAGTGACGTGGTAAGATGACACATGTGGTGCAATGAAAATGTGCCACGTGGCACATTAAAACAACTAAGAATGTCTGAAGGATAGTGAAAATTTTGTTATGGGTGTAATTGTTCTAACATATTTTTGAAAACAAACTATACCAAATTTGATGGAGGTTGGAGCCATTGGGGGTTTGTCCTTGCAACCACTAGAACAATGCACCAACCGTCAACTAATGGGTCATGGTGGGCGATAGTGCAAGTTGATGAGAAATGGTTATATAAAGAAATTATGTTATACATTTGGGGTTAACAAGGGAGGTTAGCATATTTGATTATATGACCTCCTCCATATCATTACCACAACCTACCAATGCACTGACGTGACCACTTATGAATAGGATGTGACTTCAAATTGTTTTGATATGGATATATTACCAATGAGATAAAAACATAACCTCTGGGATTCGACCCTTCGTTAGTTGATGGAAAAGCTCTTAATACCAAAATTCATACCAGTGTGCCACAAGCCATAGTTTGGGATAAAAATAGTGTGATAATGTTACTATGGAAAATATAAGTTCGATTAGGATTTCTACATATTATATAGTGTTTATAGTCAAAAGTTGCGATTTTATGAGGTGGAGTAGATCATAAAAACTACACCCGAGTTCGTGTAGTAGAGCAAAAGACCAATATCTTGAGGGCTTTTTGATAGAGTATGCAAGTCAGATGGTTTTGTTATAAAAAATGAGAAGTGTGGAATGAGAAGATAAGGTAGTTGTGGATACTCTTCAAGTGGTTAAGGATTGGGAAGAGCCTAACCAGTGCAAAAATATTCTTAGAAATAGTGGCCAAATCAAGGTTCCCTTATTATGTAACAAAGAATGTTGTATACTTGGAATTAAATTAATGGAATGGATGCTCAGTGGAGTAGGCCCAAAGACTTAGCTCAAATTGGATGAACTCCATTATTATGTGTTTCTTCTTTATCTCTTTTTTATGCTTGTTATCCTCTATGCTCTTCTGAATTTATCATTTGAGTTTGTGCATTTATAAATAATCTAAATCATGCTTAAGTAGTTTCACACGCATTTGTGAATTCCAATATAGTTTTTAGGTCCGTATCAAATCGTATCAAAGCTATTTTGATACGGATTACCGGTGTTGAAGGAAACTATGGGAAAATGATTGAATCACGAGAGGATTCAAGAGCTCAAGGAAATGAATCAGTGCATCAAAAAAGATAATTTTGGGTTAACAAGATTGCTTCTAGTAGGAGAGGATGAGAAGTGGAAGATACGGTTCCTCCTATTATAAGCTATAGAAGACAATGATAGAGAATGATCCAAAAGAGTGGAAGCAAGAAGCCATTTCAAGCCTCAGAAAGTTGATGGTGAATTACTATATGATGAGGATGGTGAATGAAATTCATCTCCAAAGAGAATTGATCAAACTCATGCACAAGGCAAGCCAAGTTCTTGTTGTCAAAATTGCATGGAAGATATACAAATTATGATTATTGAGTTGATTGCTCTGCCAAAAATGATCATTTTACTTTTTGTAAAATGTTGAAGAAGAAATATTATGCATGGGGAAATAAATGTGGCATAATGGAAGCTACATTTGCAGCTTAATTTACAGCGGGATAGGATGAACAGTTTCCTAAGCCTAAAAAATGAACCAAGTCATGGATTCATCATGTGCATTTCCTTTCCGTTGTGATTCTATTAGATATTTTGAAAAGAATATTTTAGGAGTTGGTCAGAAGCTTCTACCAATGATGGGATATGAAGGAAAAACTATTTGGGTAAATGGTCAAGGCATCATATAACCATTGGAGGTTGTGGGAAGGTATCATTATGTAGGATTGGATTATAGGGAAGGAGAAATATATATAATAGGCATTGTAAGAATCTATCGAGAAACTGAATCAACACCATTACTAAAACCTTCTATGGAAAGAAAAGATACGTCACTCTTGGGAAGTCATAAATCTAAGAAGAGATCTAGGAGAAAGGTGAAGTCAAAATATCCCCAGAAGACATGCAATAGTAAGAATCCTCAAAGGTATAAGACTGATTATTCCAGTGCCTTTTTTAATTACATGACTAATGACAATGTAATAGGCATTCCAATGTCCTTTTATTGAATGTATAACCATTGTGTGTAAAAGTGTCGAAAGAGGAAAATTTTCTATAAGAAAATGATGTCCATAAAAAATGAGGTAAGACAGGAAGAACACCTTCCAAGTCCACATGGCATGAATTATTTTTGTATTGAGGAAAAATTTCAAGAAATACTACACCCATTACAAAATGAGTGAGTATTGGAATGCGAAGTGTTCGAAATTCCATCTAGAACTTTGTTAGAAACTAGAAATGAAATCTTTGCAAGCACCTATCTAGAGGGAGGGTGGACAAGAGAAGGTGGAACATGTGATCACCATCCATGAACCAATCCTTGAAGAAGCTCAGCAAAAGAAGGAAAGTAGTTTATCCTAGTTTAGAAAGAGCTAGGTAAATTATTTTTCAAGTTGATAACTTTATCTTTGTAATGACACATGTTGTAATTATGATCTCTTATAACATCATTTTGTAAAACATAGTCTCTTGTTTGATCCTTGTGAGTTTATGTAATTATTGAGGTAGGTTAAATTATGTTTTGACACATTTGGAGGTCCAAAAATCCTTTTGTGGGGAGGTGTGATCTAGGAGGACCCTTATAACACTTTATAAGTGATAGTCTTGAAATATCAGTAAATTATACTCATTTCTTAGAGATCAATGAGACCTTTCCATTTCCTTTTGAACAAACTCAAATAGACTATGAATGCAAACGTTATTATCAGATATGAATTTTGCACCAAAGAATAAAAGGGATGTTTGTAGGGTTATCATGTTGTAGCACCAGGAGGCACCACATGGAACTGTAGGATGTTGATGTCGAAAACCATAAAATCATGTAGCAAGTGTTGATGTTGCGTACCATAAAAATGATGTGGCATAGACCAGGGAGATGGAATTCTAGTATGTTGTTGACGTGTTAGGATTTAGGAGTGACACATGGCATCAGTCTTATGTGGAAACCCGATAAGTGGTTTATGTGGCATCTAATTAGCAGGTTTCATGGAAGGAAACGTGGTTGAATGACATAGGTGGTCTAATGTTATTGTTCCATGTTGTACCTTGGAACAACAAAGAAGGTAAGGCCAATTTATTTTTTTTGTTATAGGTGTAACTATTCTGACATATTGTTGAAACCTAACTATACCAAATTTATTGGAGTTGGAGCCACAATGTTTGAATCTGCAACCATTAGAAGAATGTGCTAACACTGAACCAATGGGATGAAATCACACATTATATAAGGTGGTGGGAAATGGTTATATCAAGAAATTTTGTTATACGTTTGTAGTTTTAAAGGAGGCTCACAGATTTGACTGTGGGACCTCCCCGATATAGTTACAATAAAATACCAACACATGACACAACCACTTGTGAATCAACTTCCATTTCAAATCATTTTGATATCGAATATTTCTAATGAGCCAAAAACATAACTTCTGCTATTCGACCCTTAGTCGGAAGATCATAAATTTTTAATACCAAAATTCATATCAACATGACATAAGCTATATTTTAGGAGAACAATGTTCTAGAAGTGGTAATATATAGATGCTAAGTACCATAAGAAAAACATATTCAAGTATATTGGTATCAAGCATAATTAGCACAACCACATTTACCAATGTGGTTGATATACATTGATGACCGCCGATTTCATACGTTAATTGGTGTAAAGGAGGAAAATGTCGTCAATTGATATATATCAACCAAATTAATAAATTTGGTTGTGTTAGTTACAATGGACATGTGTGGGGTGGATTCATTAACCATGGTTGACCATAGTTGATGAAGGTTGATGAAGTTCATTAAGATTGATGAGGTTCACCATGGTCAAGCTTACATTAATGTTAGTTCTAATATTACATCAATGTTACAAAAAAATGTTACATTAGTTGTTGAGATGGTTAATGAGGTTGATCATGGTTAAATAGGGTTGGCCAATATTGACCATATTAAACCATAGATATCTTGATTCACCATTATGGTTGCCCATATTCGACCATAGAGACTTTGATCATGGTTGACCATGATTGATAATGGTTGACGATATTAAAGCACGGTTGATCATGGTTGACCATGAGTGACCATATTCAATAATGAATGAAAATGGTTGTGGATGGTTGACTATGGTTGACAATGGTTAACCATATTCAACCATGTTTGACCATGGTTGACCATTCTAACCATTCTTACCATGTTGATATTGATTATCTATGGTTGACCATAATGGTTGACTCTAGTTGACCCATTTATGACCATGGTTGATCATTATAACCATTCTAACCATGTTCATATTGGTTGACCATTGTTGACCATGATTAATCTTGGCTGACCTTCGTTGCCCACGGTTCACCATGGTTGACTTTAAATCACCTTGATTGACCAGGGTTGACCATCATTGATCATGGTTGGACATGGTTGACCTTAGTTGACCATGGTTACTCATGGTTAACCACGTTCGACCATTGTTGGAAATAGAGACCTTGATTGACCATTATGGTTGACTTTGTTTGACTATGTTTATTTATGTTTGACTAATGCAGTTGAATATTTTTTATTATCAATATTAATTCATAATATTAAATACGTTTATGTTTTACTGAAGTTGAAGAGTGTTAACTTTCAAGTAGAGTGAAACATAGTCAACAATAATAGAAATTTTGGTTGATTAATTTTGTAATGTCGCATTGCAACGTTGGATAAATTATAATATAATGTAGAATTGCAACAATTTTTGTCACGTGGCGACATGTTTGTCACATTGTGACATAGGATATATTTTTGTACCATTTCGATGTCGCATTGTGATATTGGCTAAATTGCAATGTAATGTAACTTTCCAATAAATGTTGTTACATTGTGGCAATGTTTGTCACATTTTGAGTTTGGACATATTTTTGTATGATTTTGATGTCACAATATTAAGATTAATATTATTATTAGTTAACTTTATTAAGATTAATAGTGTTATTATTAAACATTCTTTAATCTTAATTGTGACTAACTAAAGATGGCCTTAGTTGACTAAAGTTGACAATGTTTGACTTTGAATAACCATGGTTGAGTATAATTGGATATGGTTGACCTACATTGACTAAGGACGACTATGAGTGGACAAGGTTGAATATTTTCAAATATGGTAAACTTAAGTTTGACCAAGTTTGATCATGGTCAACCATTTAAACATTGACTACAAAGAGAGACTTTGTTTGGCTAATTTGGTTGATTATGTTTGACTATGAGTATTAATCAATAATAATAATAGACAATTATATTTGTTTTAAGTTAAAGAGTGTTCACTATCAATTACACTAAAAACCAGTTGAACATAATCGAACATAGTCAAACATAGTCAAACAGAGCCAATGACATTAGTAAACCAATGTGTTTTAAACCATAATAATATTATTAGACATTTTAATTAAAAAAATATTATTGATGATAATTGTTTAGCCATTGGTGAACATAGCTATGTTTAACAATTATTTGACTATGGTTGAGCACGGTTGACTATAGTTGTCCATGTTCACCATCTTTGAACATCACTGACTATGAATAGCTATCGTTAACAATTCTAAGGTTGTGACTAATCATGATTTGACTATGGTTGATCATGATTGACTATGCTTGAACATGTTTTGACTATGATTCACAGTTATTTGATCATGGTTTGACTATGTTCGACTACTATTGAATATGATTTACTATAGCTAACCATGGTTTAAGTACACCTTGACTAGGGTTAACCATATTTTGACTATGGTTTCTCTGTTGTTGACTATAATGTGACTATGCTTACCATTTTAATGGTCATTGTTGAATGTTAGACTATTGTTATCCCTAGCCTTCCATTATAGGCCTCCATGGTTAACACTTGGTAATAGGTTTCAAAACTGAAAAATAGTGACAGTTGAGATAGAATAAAGACCATTAAAGACTATAGTGGAAACATATTATTATGAAAATTTCTTTAACATTAATTTGAATTTTTTTTATTATCATTATCAATCTGCTATTAATATTAATGCTATTAAAAGTTGCTAATAATGTTAGTAAAGCATTAATATTTATATAAACATGAATTGTTAGATAGAATATTATTATTACATTAATAATATATTTATGTTATAAATAGATAATATAAAATAGATATAATCGAAAATTATAATCTAGATAACTAATTATAATATTAGTAATGATTTAATGTTAGTATTAATCTTAATCAATATTTTTTAAATAATATATTATTACTAATGATATTATTGTTATATAATTTAAATATTATCGTAATATAATGTTATAATATTATAAATATAATATTTATATTAATATTAATCAAGATTTAATATAAAATAAAATATATAATAATAATAATAAAAAATAAGAATAAGAATAATAAGATTATTTAATTATTATTATTATATTTAATATTATTATATAACCTAATTGTAATATACCCACGGATTAATCTACGTAATAGTAAAAAAAAAATTCATCATAACCACGTTCTATATTACTCTTGCATGCTTCTGAACATAAAACGTGTCAACCTCATTACCACCTACACCCAAACTTCACATTAGAGATGACTATGAGTAAAATATCTCGTCTTTACATGTGCAATTTGGAAATATTCCGCGGAGGCAGAGTATTATCTGCCAAATTTATTGCTGGTACCGTTGGTTCATTACACCTAGCCTTGGGCATTTACTTCTACCGGCTCTGTCACATGATGGGGGTAAGGTCTATGTATCCTCTGCTTCCGCGCCCTCGGGCACCTCCTCGCATCAACAGTGGGGATGTAAGGATGCCCATCTGAGGGCGAAGCTGTCTCGATGTGCACCTTACCCAGTTAAATGTTCCATCGAGGTTTCTAAAGACATTTGCCCTCAACCCTGCTACAACTCCCTCCTCCTTCGGGCAACAAAAATGGACAGAAAATCCTCTGGTCGATGTATGGTGATGGTTCTAATGCTTGCTAATGCTTCGGAGCAATTTGGACTGAGCCTTTTACAGTGGTTGCCTTACGGTAAGAGCTTACTGTGCTATCTATAAGTTTTTTGTTGTTTTCCTACGTTATTTACTATATTCCTTTGTTTTATGTACAGTCCGAAGATTCTAACATGCTGTCGGCTTTACTTTATTTCTATGGCAAGGTATGAGGGTTTCTCTCCATAGCACGATATGCATAGATGTGGGTCAAGCTACCTAGCTTCCGGGTCCTGTCTTCTCAGAGCTCGGCGAACAGGTGAGTTCCTACCAATTTTTCAGCATGCTATTCTTTATCCTAATCGTCCCACTACAAGAAATAATGAATTCTTTGCATTGAGTGTAGGGTTCTTTATATATATATTTTTTTATTGTCGGATAGTATTGGCCCTCTGGCCGAGTCCCCTTATGGATTCTCCTCTTGGTTACTGTACAGAGGTTTTGGTAGGATTTAAGCTTGGCAAGTCTGCCAGCTAACACAAGGATTGGGAATCATTCCCATGATATGGACTATGAACTGATAACGTTGATTTTTAATGATGGGCCTTTGAGCTCGCTTATGCATTTATTATGTAATTTAATTCCACAGTTGGTTAAATTGTTCGGATTGTATCCTTGGATTATTATCTTGTGACTCCCTATGGTTTCCAAGGTTGTCTGTGCACATTTTATGTAATTATTCTCCCGTTATTCTACTGATGGTCTAGGTCTTTACGACTCGAGTTTTGCTGCTTGAAGGGGTGAGTTCCCTCGCTGCGGTGCATGACTGTATTGCTTATTACTCTTTTACATTAACCCACGTTAGGGTTCATAAGCTGTGGAATTATCATTTTATAACTATGACAGTGCATTTTTCGTAATTTTGTATAAATATACACTGCTCTGTACATTCCTCAGTTTGTTTGTTCATTTCATATTACTTTATGTACTTTATATTGCTTACTGCATGATAGTTAAGATTCTATGCTTAACAGTTTTATGTGTTTGGCAATGATTATATGCCTGGTGCTTCTCGCTACTAGGTTCTTGTTCGTATATGTCACAGGTTCACTACATGAATTCGTCCTAGGTCCCAGGTCTACACTTTTATGTATTCTCTTAATTCACTTGTTCCCATGTGGAGCTGAGACTTTTGTATAACTACCCCACTATGTTATATATATTCATTTATGGTTACAGTGCTCCCTTAAAGATTTTTTTTACCTGCATGCTATTAGGAGTGTTTAGACTCTGGTCTTGAATTTGGCATACCGTCGCGGTTGCAAATTTGTTCCTCAGAGTTTTTCTTTAAGATTAATTATAATTTTCATTCTGTGAATGTTTCTAGGTTCTAATTTCCAGAAAGGAAGCTTTCTTGCTTTTCTATGTTTCGTGGCTTGTGAAGGAATTGGACAGAGAAAAACTATTGATCTCTCTGTTTATTTATGGAATATATTTTGTTTCATTGTAATGACTTTTAATTTCTAGAACTTTATATTTATGGTGAGTCTCTACATTGACTTTTTTCCATTTTTCTATAATCTTTGAAAGGATTTCCTAGCAGACCTCTCCCACATTTGGCTCCCTGAAATATTTTTTTTTTAAAAGAAACAAGATACAAAGCCTTGGACTCACTACTAAACCCTTGCAACGGTACAAGTTTCTTTAGGAAGTCGACCTTACCCTTGCACAGTTTTCCCATCCAGTTCCTTGTAAGAAATTCTCCCACCACCCTTTCACAATATAAGAGGAAAGAAGGAAAATAATAATAACATTATAGAATTCTGAAATTAGTACCAATTCTAGGGGTTGCTTCGTAACTAGAGTTTTCTAGTTGAAATGTCATTTCTGACAGTCCCCTGAAAATGGGTTTGGAATTCCTTGGATAAAATGTCATTTCTGACAGTCACCTGAAACTGGGTCTACTGTCCTTCAACCCACCCGACCACGAGATTCGTCCTTCAGGACTAGAATCTCCCCCTTGCTTCTTGCCAGACCTCAGTCTTCCACAAGTTGCCCGTACAGCGAGTAGGGTTATCTAGTCATCACCAGAATTAGCCACCTTTTCTTCCTTTTTTGGATTATTTCCTCTGCCTATCACTACAACCCAGATTTCCCTCTCCTCCTCTCCTTTTCTCTGGAAACCTTCTAGTTAAGGGACGTAGTTAGGGTTGCTTCCACATCAACTATTTTTTCCACCTCAAGAGGACAACTTCCTCCGTGAGAATTTACTTCCTTTGAGGAATCACTTCTTACATTTCACAATGAAACAAATTAAATTTAACTTTTAATCAAATACTAATAGCAAGTTCTGTTTGTGTCTACCACAGTAAATCAAATATTTACTTTTTTTCCCTGGGGCATTACATCTTCCCCCCGTGAGATTGGACATCGTCCCGATGTCTTTTAGCCATGAACAACCCTGGATAAGTCTTTTTCATAAGTTCTTCATCTTCCCAAGTGGCCTCATTAGCCCCTAAGTGCTGCCACTGCAATTTAACTTGGGTGATATCCCGCTTCCGCAACGTTACTTCTCTCTGATCAAGGATGCTTAGTGGTTCGACCCGGATTTTTCCTTCCGGTTCTACGTGCAACATGCAACATCCCAAGTCAATTTTCCTTTAAAAGGAAACATTTGAACTAATCTGTCGAAGATAATTCTCACCTGAATATCCTGTCATTTAATCACATGTTTAGGATCATAAACATATTTTTTTAACATGGAGACATGAAAGACATTATGGACTCATATGTAACTTGGCAGAGCGAGCTGGTAAGCCACCAGCCCAATTCTTGCTAAGATCTGAAATGGTCCACAATATTGAGGTGCCAACTTAGCACACCTGCCCCACTGCAATGTGCTCTTTTTTGCTCGAATTCTCACATACACATGATCACCGACCTGATACTCCTTAAACCTCCTTTTCCAGTCAGCGAAGTTCTTTTGCCTATCCTGAGCTTCCTTCAAATTAGATTGTACCTTTTTAACCAATTCCTCCATTTCCTTAAGCATTTCAGGACCTAACATCAATCTATCTTCTGGTCCACTCCAGCTTGAGGGGGTGCGGCACTTCTGCCCATACAATACTTCAAAAGGGCTTATTAGCAATGATGTGTGGTAGCCATTATTTTATGCAAATTCAACCAAGTGCAGATAATCCTCCCACTTGGTTGGTTGTTGCATCACATATTCTCTTAACATATCTTCCACCACCTGGTTCACCCGTTCAGTTTGCCCGTCAGTTTGAGGGTGATAAGCCATGCTAAAGTTCAACTGAGTTCCCAATTCTTCAAACAATGTCTTCCAAAAGACCGATGTAAATTTTACATCATGGTCTGAAATTATTGTCTTTGGTAACCCACGCGACTTAAATATATTTTGCATGAACACATGGGCGATCTGCACAGCTCTATAGGTAGATTGCACCGGTATAAAATGCGATGACTTACTCAGCTTGTCCACCACCACCATGATGGAGTCATTATTTTTCTTTGAATTAGGAAAACTTGTTATAAAGTCCATACAAATGGTTTTCCATTTCCATTCTGGTATGGGTAACGGTTGTAATAAACCCGCAGGATGTTAGTGTTCTTCTTTAATTTGCTAACATTCTAGACATCGTGCCAAATAACCAACCACATCTTTCTTCATTCCCATCCAATAATATTCTTTTCGAAGTGTAGTGATCATCTTCTGATACCCGGGGTGTCCAGCGTAATGATTCTTATGATACTCATCCAATATCTAATTTTTAATATTGTTCTGATTGGGCACATACAGCCTCCCTTTATAGTACAACATTCCAGTAGCATCCATGGCATAATCCAACTATTTTTCTTTGCTGGTTGGTTGCTGCGTTTGTTGTTTTATTTGCTGATAAAACACATCTTGTTCGGCTACATTTTTAATCATTTCCTCGAAAGGGCTTTTCCCTTCACTGTAAGAAATTTCATATAGGCATTGCTATTTCCGGCTCAAAGCGTCTGCCACCCGATTCTCCTTCCCTTTTAAATGCTTGATCTCAAAATCAAAACCACTTAGGAAATCCACCCACCGTGCTTGCCTTGCATTTATAGTGGGCTGGCTAAAATAATTGGTTAGACTGTGGTGATCTGTCAATAACAAAAATTTTCTTCCCATAAGGTAATGTCGCCACATTTTTAGGGCGTGAATCACAGCTGCCAACTCGTGATCGTAAGCAGAATATCTCTGCTCATGTTCCTTTAATTTTCTTGATTCATAAGCTATTACTTTCCCTTCCTACATGAACACACCTTGTTATGAAACCAACTCAAGAAAAGATAGAAAAGATAGATCAACGCCTTAGAATTCAGCCTCTTCGAGGGGACAACCTCCTTTACATTACATAAATCAACAATTCTTGGATGATTCAAATGACAAAACCTCCTTTCTATATATAGGAGT
>APFE031251536.1:0-15642 GCA_000404065.3 Pinus taeda
TGTTTTCCTACAACTTCAAATATGAAATGACAAGCACAATCTTCTTTACGCTATTGTGTTCCTTCTTGGACCTATCTCGTTACAATTCACTTTTGTATTTTCCATTTCAAACTTAAAAAAATGATGTTTCAACATCAATTACCATTTCATGGCTTGTGTCCTCACAACTATTTGTGTTTTTCATTTCAAACTTGGAAAAAGGATGTTACAATACACTATTTGTATTTTCCCTTTCACACTTAAAAAAGGATGTTTCAGCATCACATACCATTTTGATATTTTGAGTCCTCGCACCTATTTGTGTTTTCCATCTGAAACTTGAAAAAGGGATGTTTCAAGATCAATACCATTTTGATAGTTTATATCCTCACGCCCATTTCATTGTCAATGGGTTTTAACATATTCTATTGGAAAAATCAATTGACCTTAATTAATATACTACATGTTTTCGGTATATCTTCCTACTAGTTTAATTTCCATTTTGGATAATCGTTTCTTGGGTGGCCCTGTCCAAATCAATATGGCTGCCCGGTTGTTGTTCATGTTGATTCATTCCTTTGTCTTCACCTTTAACTCCACAATTTTTACCGGCAGCAAACAAAGGCCTCTAGACAGGTTCAATGCATATTTGAAGCTACTTGCATTCCTTTTCAACAGTTTCGGCATGCCTTCCTCAAATTAAAACTCGTCATCGACGCCCCTTCCTTTCACAAAAAAAACTGCTAAAGACTATTCACGTTTCAATATTCTTACACATACTGTGCCTTACGGCGTTTCCTTTGCATCCTTGGCTGCAAATGCTAGTCTAAAACCTATCCAGTATTTATCTTTTTTCTTAGGCAATACTTAAACATAAATATTTAAACGTAAAGAGAAATAAGAAAAACCCAAAAACATGAGATCATGAACTATATACTATATAAAAAATGAATGTAATTTAAAATGAATATAAGTTCAAGTTCCTCGTTATCTCTTAATTATCTAGAAGTGCTCTAGCGAAGATCGGTTGATGAAAAAAAAAGGTATAGAACCTATGAAAACCTTCTAATTGTGGGTATTTATCTTTTTCCTTCATGCCAATATTTAAGTTTAAAGAGTAATAAGAAAAACCTTAGGAAAATGATATCATGAACCATGTGCATAATTATATAAAAGGTGAATATAATTTAAAATGAATATAAGTTCAATTTCCTCGTTACCTCTTAACGTTCTCTTTCAGAAACTATGAATTCACTTAATCTACGAATTAGAAAATATGAATTCACTTAATCTATGAATTAGAGTAGTAGATTTTTTTTAAGTGCTTCAAATAATGGAAATAATGTTAAACTGGATCTCAATGAGGGAGAATAGTTGTGGATTAACATTACAAAGCATTTGGAAAGACACATTTATTTTCAAAAATTTCAAGATATTAATAAGTTTCAATGGTTGTTTTATAACTTTTTTTTCCTTATAATTAATTTATTATTATTATTATTTATGTGAGTTTTAATTGAATATTTAAAATTAAATTACTTAACAAAAAAATGTGTAAGTAAATATCATGTTTACAAGAGTGACAATGCTTTCTTATTTTACTTTTACCAGTAGCATAATGGAAATGCATTTAAATTCTAAGTATGACATTACTTAAAATAAATATATAGACATTTTTTATTTAATAAATGATAGTTTTATAAAAATGTTAACCATATTTTTATTTATTCATTATCATAAAAAATTCTTATTGTGTTAGTATAAAAAAAAGAATAATAAAATAAAATTCATAGTATTAATAGAGTATACACTTATCACATCAACGCAAAGGTTTAGAGTGGGAAGTCTTATCATAGTAAGGAAAAACCATATTGAAAATGTTCTTTATTAGATTACAAATAATTTAGTACATGATTAGAGATATGACCTTTTATTAAAAAAATCTTATGATAGATATATTTGTTCAAACCCAATAATTCATTAGTAATAACATGATCACATATGATACTCATTTAACACTTAAAATGTCAAGGATTCCTATGATACCCTAAATGCTCAAGAATCCTAGGACATTGAACCTAGGACATTGAGAACACAAACGGCAATGAAAGAATTAAATACACTTGGGAAACCGATGTTGAGTGATATGTAAACTATCATAGATATTGTTGTTTAGGATTTTAGGTAATATCCTCACACTAATCCCACAATAAGGTAATTTCTCTTGACAAAAACATTAGGTAAATAAAAGGGGTGGTACTTGTGTTCTTTCTAAATTTCCAAATTATATTAAGAACCAAAATAATATTGAATGAGAAAGTAATTGAAGAAAAGAAAGGGAGGATATACTCGATATTGGTGCCATGTTGATATATCTCTTGCTGTATCCTAGGGTGAAATAATGTAAGCTAGTTTTCTTGAGTGACCTACACATTCAAGCAAGTGATAGATATAATTCTACGTGTATCAATTTAATTCAAAATATCTTCTTAAATTCTTATCAGCACAAACTCAATTTAGATATAATGAAAAGTGAGCCTAAAACCACAGTATAAAATCATCAAAAAATGTCATTATGAAATATAGAGTTCAGGGGATGCTAGGGGAGAGGAGATGGTGCATGAGGGGAAGAAGGATATTTTTAAATGAAGGGAATTACAAAAGGTGGAGAATGTGTTTCTCTAATACTCTCACACACATGGTTTGTCCTTTCCAAGACAAACTCTACAACAAATAACAATCCAAGATCCAAGCATTGTAGTTAGTGAACAAAAGGCCACTTATAAAATAAGAAAAAGTCAATGCAACAAGCCATTTCTTATTAGCTTTATAGTTTCCATGGATTGTCCTAGGCATGAGATGTAGAAATTAATAGCAATTTGCTACTATTGATGAATTTGAACTGAAAACAAGAGATTACAAATTTCCTCTACAATTTCGTGGAATGAAAATCACAATTTATAAACACATGCAACCACTAAAAGCACAAGAACACAATGATTTATAGTGGAACCCAACTAAAACCCCTACAAATCAGATGATAATGAGAAACTATTACAATGTCTTGCTTCAACTCTGAAGGGCACCTGCACTGTAAACTTGTTCTCCTACTGATTGTCCTTCTCTAGCCAACACTTAGCTAATTCAAGCCTCCAACTTCCTCCTATTTCCTTGCACAATCCTTGAGGAAATTAGCTCCTAAAAGATAGGAAAATTCCCTATTTCCTTGCACAAATCCTAAGGAATTGATCACCTTCTTAACTGCCAAGCTTGTACACTCAAATAGTATATGATTGATGATTACAATGTGCCTTTTCCTTCACTCCAGCCTAGCAATTCGAATTTCATGCATGTCTGGGATATTTTTAGTTGATTAACTAGTTTAACTGAGAGATTGCTGAGTTGACAACAACTCTACTATTCAATTGACCTTCAACTGACTCAATTAATTACTTGAGCTCAATTAAATAAGTTAAATTGAAAATAACTGAACTAAAATGCTAAATTTTAGCAATCACTACCTGCACAACTCTATTCAGAGCCTATAACCCGAATTTACTAACCTAACTAGTAGACAAGGCCATGTCACTCTAACTAACTACAATCCAAGTCATCCTGCTAATGTGGAAAATTGAATTACTCAATTTGATTAAGGAATAAGTCAAATTGAGCCTTCCTTGCTACAATTTCTAAATCCCTCTTAAAAGAAAGGGAATTTTCACCACCCTATCCTATACTTGTGGAATTCAAATTTACCTCTTGATAATGCCTTCATCAAGATATATACATCCTACTCCTTAGTTGGAATGCACTGTAGCATCATAATTATCCTCTACACATAATCCCACAAATGATGGTACCTGATATCAATGTGCTTGGACTTGTTATAAAATATTGGATTCTCAGATAATTTAATACAACTCTGATTATCACAATAAATCACCTTCAAATTCATCTCCTGAATGAAAAGATCCACAAGTATCTCCCTCATCCATATGGCCTCATATGTTGCTTAACCCTCTACCATGTATTCAGCCTCTACTGAGTTGAGTGCCACAAACCTTTGTTTCATGCTATACCAGGAAATAGTTGCAGACCCAACACTAAAGATAACACCTAAAGTACTTTCCATGTTTGATGGACTCCCTTCCCAATATGCATCAGTGAAGACTTGGACCTTCACTATGTTGGTTGGTGGAATTGTAGATTCAATTCACAACATTTACTTGTCAAACCAGGGCCTTGTAGACTTCGAGGCATAGAAAAATCAATGCCAAAGGTTCTGGACACTTTCTGTAAATCATAGCTCTATCCCAACAATTAAATTAATCAGGTTGAAAAAGGCTTCAAATAAAGTCCTTGACTACTATTCCCGCACTGTTCACAAAGTAACACCAAAACCACTCCAGCAACTGGATCTCCACACAAAATAACAATTAGAAACTTTTCAAAAACATTTCATATCAAAACAAAGGAGCTCAGGATTAAATGGCATAAACAATCAAATTAAAACTTTGTTCTTGTACTAAACAACCATTCGAAATATTTTATTTTTGTACTTTAAAAAAACATTGTTCTTGCACTCTCAAAAGATTATGTTCCTACACAAAAGACATTGTGTGACAAACTAGTTATTCTAGTGTGAAATAAAAGTTTGCTTAAATTAAAAGTGAATTCTCAGACTCAACACACATTTTTTGTGACTGACAACCAACTCTCGGCATGGAATAGAAACTTCATCAAACAAAAAGGAAATGTTTCACACCTATGCACGCAAGACAAAAGAATACCTCACCAATCAAATTCCACCATACATTGATCCTATTTAATCAATACCCTCGTTCAAAATCAATCTATGTTTATGTGAGAATATGATATAGTTTACCCAGAATAAGGAACTTAGAATGATAGTTTAATAACAAAGGAAACTTTGTTCCTACACTGAAAGTCTCAAGGAAACTGAGTTGCTATCTTGGGCTTCATAGAACTAGTGACACTGTGTATCATTCAGATCATAAAACTTTACAGAAGAGAGTAAACCCACTCACTAATATGTAGTTTCATATAGAGATCCTTAAGGTTTTTAACACAATATCATTAGTCATCATTAATTTACTAGGAGCGATATTCGATGTGTGTCAATCAAACTTAAATATGCATATTCCAATTGTGAAACTAAATATTCAATTCAAAAAAGATATTTTTCACCATCAACTCAATCTCCAAGTCTCATTTCATTCTCAGATAAAAGAACTATTACAAAACTACCGGCTACGGTTTAAACCTTTGTTCAAGAAATAACTTCAAAAATGAAAAAATACACTTTCAAATTTGAATCATTACTACGTCTCATAAAGAATGCCCATGATTTTTGAACATTTCATTCAAGAAATAACTCTTAAAAATGAAAATAAATCTCAAATCTGAGTCATTACCATTCCTCACAAATAATGCACAAGGTTTCTTGTTGTTTCACACACACCCAACACAAGAAACCGAAAATGCACACACACACACCATATTCAACACATAATATATCACACAACAAACGATTTAAGGGAGAACAAGTTGGGTTGGTTGAGCCCTAGCCAATCAGCTTGTTTCCCTTTGAGAAAAGAAAATAACTTAAGCGAGACAGATTAAAAATATACATGAGAAAAAATAATTTCATGAACCTGGAATTAAGCTCCTTTTATTGATAAAAAAGTCTATGCTCCATACATTCAGTGTAATAACAGATCCAGATCCAGAGGAGGTTATGAAAATACATGCCTTCAAAGTATCAACACAAGAAATTTTCCATAGTATCATAAACCTATATATTCCTATATCTAGATATATATAAATTTTACACAAGCTCTTGGCCATATCAAGCCAGACACAAAAATACATCTTGTTACCAACTGAATCCTAACAATAGAAACCCTTGCATACGTTGTTTTACTCGAACCATTTGCAAGAAGCCAATAAAAAAACTATTATGAAGACTACGAGTAGAATCGTGTGATTCCTTCCTTGATAGCTCACATCAAATTCTCAGCCAAATTGTCAAATCCAACGGTCTCCCGTCTTTAGTGAAGGAATATCAGGATATGATCTTCTTGTACCATAACACTTTGATTTTGAAATTAGTGACAACCATTACAAGAGATATTTTAGGCAACATGATAGTAAGCTTTGGGTTAAAATATTAATCTATTTGACCCTTTTAATATAGATAAGAAAACATTTATCCATTATACCCAAAGAAACATAAGAGAGGTTAAAAATGTATGCATGGAGGCTTGTTTGATTTGTGTAACAAAGGTTAAGGTAGGGGTATTTGGGTGAAAATTAGAACAATTATAGGGCCTAACATTCCCCCAACCTCATCTTGTTGTGTGTCCTCACACAACTGCTTACTAAACTCTGCAAAAAACAAAAATTTGAAATCCCGCCTCTTCATTTTTGAATTTGAATATTAATTTCGAAGCCTTCGACTTGGATCTTATTTACTTGTCTTTTGAACCTCCTGGCATGAGTTTTCATGTAGGTCGCTTGAATTCTCTATTTCTTAACTTGCTCCTTCATTCTAGCCACCCTTACAAGAAACTCTTTGTTTCTAGTTGTCAATGTGGCATTCTGAGTTTTAATACACCTATTCAACACCTCCAACTCTCGAACTTGTTGTCTTATTTTCTAATTTTCCTCTGACTTATTCACACAAGGTACATCAAGAACAGAGTCCTTCAATTCTTTCTCCTTCTACTCATGAAATTTTCTTTGTTTCTGCATTTTTTTCATTACATATGCAAGAGGAATAGATTCCTCATGCTCTTCCTCCCTCTGTTCCTGAATTCCTTCATGGACCACTTTTTACGTTTTAAATTTTCTCATTACAGACACCATAGGAGTATCATCCTCATGTTCTTCTTCTCATCGCTCCTGAGTGGTAACAGGGGTACCCATTGTTGATACTCCTATTAAAAGACAAAGTTTTTTTCATCAAGATCGTGCTTCTTTTGGCAAAATGAAACCTTATCACTAAACATTCCATCATTTCTTTCAGGGTATCCAATCGAAGCTCTCCCAAAGAAGCACCATCTAATTCAGAATACCTATTGACTTCAACTTCAGGCAAACCAAGAGATCCTAATTTCTTTTGACGAGAATAAGTATAACAACTTTTTAGTAACCCTCGTGTTATCCTTCAAGGTGGTTCTAGCACAACAGCTTTAGGGGTCACACTCTTCTTCTCTTTCTGACTCTTTTGCTCCTGTTGTTCCAGATGCCAAGGTCAAACAATATTGGACTCCTTAACCTTTTTAGATTATCCTGCTTGTTGGTTTTATTATTTCTGAAGCGCAGTAACCCTAGATTCCTTAGCCTTCCCGTGTTTCTTTCCATGCTAAATATTTATGCTAATGACCTTCATGACTCGTACACTTTGATTTATATCCAAGAATTTCTCCCAAGTAAAACCCTTGATCTTCGATTCCTCACTGATTAAATTTTTTATCAACCCGTAATGACACAAGTTATAGCCTACTTGATCCTCTGAAGTTTTCTGGACACTCCTAGAAATCTTTTCTAGGCTCTTTAATAAGAAATATGGAAAATTTATCAACTTGTTGGACTCAAAGTGCATCAGGAGACGAATGTGATAAAGGTAAGTCATGTAGTACCTACCTTCACAAGTTAGGAATTTCTATAAGATAAACAACAAATGTTTCCATTTCTCAATCATTTCATTCCTTTCCACTCCCTTCTTCCGATCGACTGTACATATTGTCTCTACCAGAAACTAGCAACAAACTCCTTTTACTATTTCTCCTTTTTTAAACCATTGTTCCCCTGTGACAGGAAGCTCAGTGGCCTACGTGATGAATTTCTCTGTCAATTTGAATATCAATGAGCCTATGGTCACCATCTTCCCATCAAAATTGTGTGCAAAAGCCTTGGTGACCCCTAAATCATAGCCATTAAACTTGTACAGGAAGGGAAGCCATCCCGCTTCCTGAAAAATGGGAAGGATAACTTCATATTCTATTGTTCCCTCAACTTCTTTGACAAAGAATGGTTCAATTCACATTGGTGCCATGGTACCTATGATGCCAATACAACCTATAATTATAAATCTTTCGACAATTCAAATAACTTCGATGCTTGCATTCACAGATCGACATAATACTATAATGAAATTTGAATGGTGCAAGAATGACTTCATTTTAAGGCTCACACTATTCCTATGCCATGCATTCATTTGAAATACAAGCTCCTTCCATGCCCCAATTCCTGCACTGACACCTCATGCTTAACCCCTTATTACTCAAGATAATAGTTATGACCCACGAGGTTACGGGGTTCAGTTAAAAACAATGAATTCAGTAAAGATTCTAAAACATGCATAAAATAATGATTAGCACCAGCATTTAAAATATAACGGTCCCACAGGTCATAATTCCAAGGCATAAATATTTGGATGGTATATAGTGGCCAATTCTCACATGATCGGAGGGAATATGTTTAGTGGTGGTATTAAAACATAATGACAAGGATAAGCAGGATGGCCTCCATACATGCATTTCAACCTTCATGATGATATTCCATGGGGATGGATGTTACCTATAATGATAAGAGGTCACCTAGATTTTATGTTAATTTTATGCTAACCATTCATATTCCTTCAGAACCCTTAACAATAATGGCCACTTTAAAGATGAAGGTTTAGGTACTCATGCCGGGGATAAAGTCATAATTTTTTCTACATGTAATTGTCATAAAAAAATGACCCATCCCTATGACATTTGAAAAGGAAATTATTACACTTTATTAAAATCAATTCATAAGGAAAATTCCAGCACTATCATAAAAAAAATCAACCCATGACGTGATCAAAAATATTCTTGCACTATAGTAAAAATAATTCTCACACTGTGCTATGAAGAATTTTAGTATAGTAATGAAAAATGATTCCTGTGTTGATAAAATTCTTGCACTTGCACTTGTTATAAAAGTGATTTCTGTACTATAGTGACTAATTAGTTTGCCTTTGAATAATTTATGTTGGACTATATAAAAAAAAAAATATTGCAAAGCTAAGGAGGATTAATCACCAGGATCTAATGTTACTATGCTTTGGTCCTGAAATATACAAAGCTTCAAAGATGCCAAAACCTGAAAAATAAGAGGGAAAAACAGAAGAAGTGGGATGGGGATATTACATAAGAAAAGGGAAGGAAAATCATGAGGGACACTTAAAATAAGGTAGATTGATCCAAAGGGAGATAATAAAAAGGGACAAGGGGAAAAATTTAAGGGTACAAGAGGGAAAAAATAGAAGTGGGAATAAGGAATTAATAGAAGAATAGGGAGGGCATCATTATATGTTAAGGAATAAAGATGCAATCAGAGGGAAAATTCAGAAAAGGGAGAGGAAGAAAGACAAAGTATCCACCTTGAATAGTTGGTCCCTCCATCAAATAATGTTGTGACCTCTGTAAATCAATTAACTGCAATAGGATATTTTATGCCACCTCCTTAAAGTTTTATCGTGCTACTTTCTCTTAACTTTAATAAGGGTTGAGTTTCTGCTGCCACCAGAATTCCTTGAAGAAACATGCTTCTTCTTAGAAGTAAGTTAGTCATGCATTCAAATTCAAGTGGCATCCCATTTTATTAAAAAGGAACTTTTTTGCCAGTGAGTTAGTTTTCAGGCAGACCCCTACACAACTTTGCTAGCAAGCTAGTTTTCACAGTCATGTGGTATTATTGTTATTATTATTTATTTATTTTCTGTTTATTTTTTGTTCAATTATTCTAGGAAAAGAGTAGATCAAAAGATACCCACAACAGGTTGGTACTCTCCCCTACCTACCAGTTTCAAATCTGACTGTTGTTGTACTTGATGCATGAAATCTTCCTTGGTGGTGAGATGAAGATATACTCTAAGCCTATGTCCATTCACCAAGAAAATAATACCCTATCCATCAATGGTTTTTATATCCACTGCTCCATTCTCAAAGAATTTGACCACTTCGTAAGACCCCAACCAACGTGTATGAAGCTTTCCCTTAAAAATTTTAAACTTTGAATCATAGAAAAGTACAAAATTACTCGGTTGGAGCTGCTTTTTCTTGATTAACTTGTCATGCCATTTACTGCGTTGTTGCTGCATCAAGTTAGTCTATTGAACAACATTCCTTCTCATCTCATTAATTTCACTCAACTACAAAACACAACTCTGTTGTGCTTCCACGAGATCTAATCCAAACTAGACTACAGCTCTAAAGGTCTTAATATGGAATTCAATCGACAACAATACTTGTTTCCCATACACCAACTCATATGGTGTATGACCTGTGTTGTTCCTCCAAGTAGTTCTATAAGCCCATAATGCCTCTAGTAATCTATATTCCCAATCATTTTTATGAAGATTTATTGTTTTTGTAAGGATGGAGTCAATCACCTTATTTGTAGATTCTACCTGGCCATTTGCGTGTGGGTGGTACGATGTAGACTTCTTGTTCTGAATCCTATATTGATCTACAATTCCTTTTACCATATTAGAAACAAATTGAGATCCATCGTTAGTAACAATTTCTTGTGGAACACCAAATCAAGTAAAATTTCATTAAATAAGAAATCAACAACAACTCTTTTAGTAGCATAAGAAAAAACTCTAGCTTCTACCTATTTTGTTACAAAATATGTACAAACCAAGATATGTCTTTTATTTAAAGATGTTGGGGCTATGGGTCCCACAAAGTCAATGGCCCATTTTTCAAAGGGCTCTAACATTACCTAAGGGCATAAAGGAATCTCATTGGCTTGACTAGGTTGGCCCATTCGCTAACAACTATCACAGTGCTTAACATATTGTTTGGCATCTTTAAACAAGGAAGGTCAAAAGTAGCCAGTGGGAAGGATTTTATATGTTTTCCTTTTGTAAGCAAAATGGCCTCCACAAGGCTCATCATGGGTGAATCTTAATATTTCAAACACATCCTCTTCTCTTACGCATCTACGAATAATAATATCAGGTCCTATGTAGAAAATATCTACTTGAATTTAGGAGTACGAAGCATTATTTTGAATGATCATCCACCTTTCTCTAGTGGATAGGTGTGGTGGTGTTTTTACCATGACAATATAATTGGCTGTATCATAAAACCAAGGGGAGTTCGTTGAAACAATAAAAATATGTTGATCAAGAAATGAATCATCTACAGATATTGCTTAACAAATATTATTCAATCTAGAAAGATAATCGGCTACTACATTTGATTTTCCTAGCCTATTAATTATGGTAACATTGAATTCCTGTACTAAAAGCAACCACCTAGTTATCCTAACACTATTTAAAGGTTTATTCATCAAATATTTTATAGTAGAGTGATTAGCGTGTATAAATACTTCATATCCTGTAATATAGTGTCTGAATTTATTAATAGAAAAAACCACACCTAGGAAATATTTCTATGTTACTATATAGTTAACTTCAAAAGATGACAAATTTTTACTGACAAAGTAGATGGCATAGGATTGTTTATTTTCTTCTTTTCCCAATGTTGCACCGATGGCAGTATCTAAGGCATCTGAGGAGATGTGGAATGGGAGGGACCAATTAGGTTCCCTCAGGATTGGTGCCTATACTAATCTCTCCTTCAGATACTCAAAATCCTATTAGCAAGCCTCAGTCCAAGAGAAATCACTATCCTTAGCTAATAATCGAAAAAGGGGGGTAGCTATCCTAGAAAAATTCTCAATGAATCTTCGGTAATAACCCACATGACATAGGACCCCTCTCACTTCCCTTTATTTTTTTCGACGCAAGAAGGTGTATGATAATATCTATCTTGGCTGGATATACCTAGATACCCTTATCAGAAATGAGATGACCAGGGACTACCCCTGCTTTGCACATCAATCTACATTTCTTGTCACTCAAAGAAAGGTGGGACTCTTGGCATCTATTTAGTAGTTTCTCTAAATTCTGGAGAGCTTCGTTAAAAGAATCACCAAATACCGAGAAGTAATCCATATAAACCTCTACACATGCAAGGTCAACAAAAATAGCCTCGGCTACCCTTTGAAAGGTGGTTGGAGCACTACAAAGTCCAAAGGGAAGCACTCGGTAAGCGAATGTTCCCTAAGGAATAGTAAAGGTAGTCTTGTCATGATCCTCAGGTGCGATCAATTATTTGGTTGTATCCACTGAAGCCATCTAAGAATGAGAAGTACTTTTTATGTGCAAGGGTATCTAGTACCTGGTCAATGAAGGGAATTGGAAATTAATCCTTGAGAGTGGCTTTATTTAATTCTCTATAATCGATACAAATTCTTCATCTCCCATCTTTCTTCGGGACTATTACCAATGGAAAGATCCACTGGCTATCAGATATAGGATAGATAAAACCGACATCTATGAGTTTTTGGAGTTCTTCTTTAACATCTCTTAGTGTAAGGTTCATTCTTCTTTTGCATTTTCAGATAGGCCTAGCACCCTCTTGTATATAAATATGATGAGTGCATGTTTCAAGAGGGATGCCCCTAATTTCCTCGTAGCTCCATGCAAAGGCATCAAGATGATCTCGCAACAAGCTCACAGGCTACTCTTGCTGGGATGGGTCTAGGTCTAAACCAACTTGTAAGGATTTTCCTAGAATTACCTCAACAAGAGTACTGACAGGCTTGTGAACATTTTTGGTGGCTACCAAACTCTGTAATGATGGTGATCAGGATTGGGGATCACAATTTTCTTGGAAACTTGGACTAAAAATTTGATGAAGTGACTCAAAATTCTGCATAGTGTCTAAGTTATATAGAAAATTGCGGATCACACTCTCCTTAGTCAACTAAGTATACTCATGAATCATGGAAAGAGACTGAGTCTCCTCATCACTACTATCATAATCCAACCACAAGGTATCAAAAAGCTCTTGGATAGATATGGTAGGTGGGTATGAGGTGACCTTCTTCCTAGCATCCCCATGGGAAAGATACATGTCACTGGAGCGACAACCTATATAGGCATCTCTGTAGCAGGCCATGGTCGTCCCAAGATCAAAGGGTGTCCCCCAATAGGATTCTTTGGTTGTAAAACAATGAATTTTTTGAGGTACTCCCATGAATCAATTGAGACAACCACATCATCTAACACACCCTTTGTCTTGATTTTACATATATTAGCAAGTTCAAGCACAGTGGGGTAAGACAAATGTGAGTTAACTGAAGCAGGTCCATGGTTTTCTTAATCATGACATTAGTAGCCACTCCAAGATATATCAACACATTGGGAATCAGGATATCACCTATTTGAATAGAGACAACTAGGTTTCCAGGATCAATATATTTCTCAACCTAAGCACATCTTGTCATCAACTCAGCTACTCTCCAAACAAACTGGATAGTGCAAGGCTCAACTCTCTTCCTCCCTAGATTTTTAAGACAAAGTTACCGAATAATTTTGATACATATAGAAATCTCTTTTATAACCTACAGTAGAGGAACCTTTATGCAAAGATTCTTCAACTCGAAAGCTAGATCATACTCAGGGGTGGGGTCAACTTTCTCCACAACCAACCTCTCTAGAAAGGGAGGTTGGTTCAAAGAAGAAGGTAAGGAATTTGAGTGTATGAAAACTGACTGAGGAGTAACATCATTGTTTGAAAGATTAGGATTCTCCTCCTCAGTTTTCTCCTCAATGATTATTGTCAGTTGTTTTTATTTTCTAAATTTACTACCCTTCCCGATCTTAGCAGTAGGTCATTGATCCCAACTAGCATGTTATGATAAATAGGGAAAGGGGGCAGTCCAATGGAGTGAATCATTTGTACATCTTTATTATTTGGGTTGGGCAGAGGATGTGCTAGAAACTGAGGTGGTCGGAATGGTGGTGGTAATGGTAGTGGTGGTGGATATGCTACATTTGCTAAGGCTGGTAGTGTAGGTTGTGTCATAGGATAATTTGCATACGACGTAAGATATGACTGTGTATGCATGGGGTAAGGAAAATGAGAGTGTGGTGGTCCCCTCCATCGTTGTTTCCAAGGAGGAGGAGGGTACTGCCCATACTGAGAATGATACCCATGATGCCAAGAATAAGGATAATTCATGTTTTGAAAAGAATATTGTGGTGCATTATAACTAGGAAAATATGGTGCGCGTTCAGAAATCATACCTATACTTACCTGTGTCCATGATTTATATTACCCCACAACATGCAATGGCTCAGGGATCGAATTATCTCCTTCAAATGCTTCCTTCAATCCAGGTATGGATTCCTTAGTAGGATGATTTCCTGCACATATTACACAACTATTAACACTTTTGACATATGCAAGACACTCACGTAAAGGATGATTTTTTTTGTATTTTGGACAATAAATGGACAACGCTCCTTGTTCTTCTACTAATTTCTGCTGAAATTTTAAAGAATCTATTCTTTTACTAACAATATCCATAATTTCAATTTTCATATTATCCATTTTATTTTCCAAACCAATAATCATAACATCCATTGATCCAAATCTGTTGTTCCTCGAACTGCTTCTAATTCCCTTACTAGATATGGATTAATCTCATGAACATTTCCTGTGTAGATCACAAATATGATCAAAATAATTCTGAGCAATGTCCCCTTGTCCTAATAGTTTCAAATTATTCCTAGAATCATCAAAAATCCCATGTTGAAACAAGGTTATAACAATGCTCATATCAAACTTATGCTTTGACCTTTGAAGGATGTATAAAATCTCTCTAAATGATCCTACAGGGTCTCATCATCACCGTGTGAAATGGTCAAGATTGCTTCCTACATTTCTATGTTTTACAATATTCCTGATATTTAGTCAAGAAAATCGTCTTCATTTTCTCCCAATAAGTAATAATATTTCCTCCCAAACCCATGAACCAACGTAATGTTGAGTCCTTATGGGTTTTAGGGAATAGCTTTAGCTTCCGGGCATCCAAAGAATAGTCATAATGCAATGGTAAAAATTTTATCCTGCATTTCTCGTGTTTTACAATATTACCAATATTTAGTCAAGAAAACCCTCTTCATTTTCTCCCAATAAGTAATAGTATTTCCTCCCAACCACATGAACCAGCGTAATGCTGAGTCATTAAGGGTTGCGCACTACAAGAAAAAAGGACATTGGTGAGCAGCGAAAAATGTCACCATAAGCTCATTGTTGACGGTCAAAAGAGCCTTCGTCACCAAAAACTGAATGTCACCAAAAGTGGCGTCGCCAAAAGTATAGGTGTTGTAGTGACATTCAAAGTCCGTCACCAATAATGATTTATAATGATAGATAGTGACCATCATCATTTCATATGAGCAATGGTGACGGACCATAGCTTCCGTCACCAAAAACTGAATGTCACCAAAGGTGGCATTGCCAAAAGTATAGGTGTTGTAGTGACATTCAAAGTCCGTCACCAATAATGATTTATAATGACAGATGGCGACCGTTGCCATTTCATATGAGCAATGGTGACGGACCATAGCCTCCATCACAAAAAGCTTAACGTCACCAAAGGTGGCGTCACCAAAAGTATAGGTGTTATGGTGACATTAAAGGTCCATCACGAATATTGATTATAATGACAGATAGTGACCGTCACCATTTCATATGAACAACAATGATTTATTGTGATGGATCTTTCATGGCCGTCACTATT
>APFE031251540.1:0-11624 GCA_000404065.3 Pinus taeda
TTGTAGACAGTGCAACTAAAACTTATAAAGTAATGGTGTGGGGAGAAGTGAGATCAGGTCAGGTACATTCTCTTGTCTACAGCTCCGCCACAGACAAATGGAGTGTAAGGCTGTGTTCAGAGATCAGTTACGGATTATTCAGGCGACCATTCCATTCCACTGTGCATGGCAACACCATCTTCTACACCTCAACCCATATGCTCACAACTTATGACACACAAACCGATTTGTTTGTTGTAAAACTAAGAAATTTGCGAATGCCCCGGCGAATAATGGACATGGCAGTGCGGCGGGTGCACATTATTACTATTACGGTATACAAGAGCCAAATATTTATTTTGTGTGTCGTGATGGGCTGGCGTTCCTCCGCTGTAATGGGGTTGTGGCAGGCAAATCTCACTCATGGCCAGTGGGAGCTTTTGACTTCGCACGGCTTGCAATTTTATTCACATAGGGTAGCAGCCGCCTATGACGGAAAGCACAGCATCACAATTATTCCAAGGATGCGGGGATGTCTCTGAATTTGGATACGAAAGAGTGGATGGTGTGTGATGGAGATAACCAAGCCTGGAGGTTGTCCGATGGAAACGCACAACACCGCCAGACAACCTTTTCACCAGCTTTCAAGGCTTTTCACTTGAAATTAAAATTTTGCACACCGTGATGAGATGAGCCGGATGATGTACTTTGGGAGGTGGAGTGCACTGGACATGAGCCGGATGATGATTAGAATATGAACCGCTATCAGTGCGCTGGTTACTTTGGGAGGTGGAGTGCACTGGTTATTTTGGGAGGTGGAGGAATGTTCTGGACAGTTAAAAGTAGCCGGAATTTATGGAAAAAAGTTTTAAAAATCTTGTGGAGGCAATGTTTGAATAGTGTTTTTGATGGTGGAAATGGATTCAGCACTTAAAATTTTGAAGTTTAACAACTATACATTGGCTTTACAAAAATCTTTGCTGGATTTTCTCTATATATAAAGGGAATTTCCTGGGATATGAAAATTTGAATGGGACTTGTGATTTTGGATGAATGTTTTTTAAATTTGAATGGGATCTTGAAAATTTGTTGTGGATTTACAATGTTATTGTTTTAAAATTTGTTGTGGATTTACAATGTTATTGTTTTAAATACAATTATTTAATAATGTTTGCAAATTTGTTGTGGATTTACAATGTTATCGTTTTAAATATAATTATTTAATAATGTTTATTAAAAGTGTGAAAAAATCTTAAAAGATTTAAGAGTTGGGTTTTGAAAATACTTATTAATTTTTTTGGTTAATAAAATTATTTCTCATTTGAATACAAAATATATATATTTTTATTTTTAATATTTGAATATAAAATGTATTATGGTTTGATGGTTTGTCTTGGTTTATTATTAAAAAATTAGATTAATAACATAATCAACCAAAGTTTTTTCAATATAAGAAATTTAACAAAAATCAAAATTAGGTCATTTTTGCCTTGAGACATATAATGCAACTATGAACTGAAAACTAGAAGAGCAATATGTAAAATAAGTAGAAAGAAAGTAAGCAAAACCCATCATCCATTCTTGGGGAAATTCAATTCCTCTACTACAAGTATATCCTAGGCATACGTTCCCAGAGACAAAGAGTTCACCATCACCTTTCCAAAGTTCCAAATCGAGGAAGTAGTGAATGAGACCCATGTCCTTGATTCCAAACGATTTGATCAACTGCTCATCACCAGTTAAAATAAAGTCATCAACATATAAGACAATAATCAACCATTTATCTTCTACCATGATATGATAGAGGTTTGCATCTGCTTCACTTTTGGTGAAGCCCAAATTGATGAGATATTTATTGATCCTCGTGTACGAAGCACGTTGTGCTTGCGACCATACAACGCTCGCTCAAGTCTCCACACATGAAACTCCCAGTCAAAAAGTCTCGAATCCTTCTGGTTGCTAGATATTCACGTCCTCCTTAATAACTCCATTGAGGAATGTTGTTTTCACATGCATCTGGTAGATCTTCCACCCCACCTATGTAGTTAAAGAAATAATTGATCTGATGGATGAGTACCTTGCTACAAGAGAAAAGTTATCATCATATTCAATCCCCTCAACTTGAGACTACCCCTTGGCCAAAAATCTAGCCTTATGCTTTTCTATGCTTCGATTTGTTGCATGCTTGACCTTGAAGATCCATCTGTTGGTCTTGGGACCACTTCCCAAACACTGTTCTTTACAATGGATTCATACTCCACCATTGTGTCAACCCATACACTCCTTCCTCGAAAGAGGAGGCCTCAGTCTCTACAAGCTCAACCATTAGAGCCATGTAGATAGTGTACCAATCTAGTGACCTTCTCTACCTACAGTGACTTGAAGGAGAACCCACATTCTCCCTCACATCCTGCATAAGTCTCTCATCTTCCTTGTGTTTTTTATCTCTACCTACAGTGACTTGAAGGAGAACCCACATTCTCCCTCACATCCTGCATAAGTCTCTCATCTTCCTTGTGTTTTTTATTATGTAGACAGTTCGTGGCATAGTGCCCAAATTCTTGACAATGGAAGCATTTAATTTTTTTACAAATCTTTCTTCTTGCCCCCTTGACTAGATTCTAGTTTTGTATTGGGATTTATTCCATTTTCCCTTCTTTTCCTTTCTATCCAATACAATTTTTTCTTCATCCTCACCCTTCCATGAAGTCCTATCTCTGGTATTCTGCCTTATTTCCTCCTCTACCAAATCAAAACATAAGCACTCCCAACTTGGTATTTTCTCTCTTCCATTCACCGAATTGTATAACATAATTAGCTTCACTCTAATACAATTTGGTTGGCCTAACCATAGCTTGGCTCAACTGGTTGACTTCATAGCACATATTTGGTCATGTGTTCACAAGATACATTAGTGAACTCACCAATTATCGGTAAATAATAACATCCACTTCCTCTCTTGAAGTGTCATCCTCTTTCCGCTAGTTGGTCGCTAGAGGTGTCTCCATGGGCTTGCAATTGTCCATGCGAAATCTTTGAATTATCTTGTCAACATACTTGCCTTGAGAGACAAACAATTTCCCACAACCTTGCCATGCTTCCAATCTGAGGAAGTAGTGCATGAACCCCATTTCCTTCATTTGAAACTCTCTTGCAAGTTCCTCCTTGCAAGGTCTGATCAACTACTCATCACCAATTAAAATCAACTCATCAACATATATGAAAATAATCAACAATTTTCCTTCTGCCAATATATGATAGAGTTTCTCATCCGCTTCACTTTTGGTGCATCCCAAACCAATGAGATAGCTATCAATCTTAGTGTACCAAGCATTGGGTGCTTGCTTGAGACCATACAATGCTCGCTTGATTCTGCACACATGAGACTCATAATCAAAAGTCTCGAAGCCTTATGGTTGATCGATATATACCTACTCCTTAATAACTCCATTAAGGAATGTTGTTTTCACAACCATCTGGTGGATCTTCCACCCCATATGTGCAACTAGAGAAAGAATTGATTTGATGGATTAGTACCTTGCTATAGGAGAAAAGGTCTCCTCGTAGTCAATCCCCACAACTTGAGAGTACCCTTTGACCAAAAATATGGCCTTTTACTTTTTTATGCTTCCATCTGCTACATGATTTGCCTTGAAGATCCATCTCCAACCACAACTGATTTATCTGTTGGTCTTCAAACCACTTCCCAAGCATTATTCTTTATAATGGATTTAGATTCCTCCACCATTGCATTAACCCATACAAGTTGCTCTACTTCTTCCTTGAAAGAGAATGATTCAGTCTCTACAAGCTTAGTCATTAAAGCCATTGTTGTGCAGACAAAAATGATCACTCTACTCCTATGGGAAGATCTAGCAACAAACTAGACAAATATGTGCAAAATTTGCTAGCTTATACTAGAAAACACAAAGGAGGGTAGATGGCCCACCTCACTCTGATTTTAAAATCCATTGGTGTCATCCTTAATTCTATCACTTCCAAGATCGATCTCCTCTTCACCGATGTGGATGAATACTTGAAAGGAGAATCATGTGGAAACAACAAACACATACATGGTAAAACCATTCCAATATAAACCATATAACATATCAAGGAGTATTATACCAAATGAGCTATAATCAACACATTTATGGAAAGAAAACACATAATGTATTATTAATAGATAGTAAAGAGATCACTATAACCACTTAAGCCTTTATGTTGGAAGGCTCCTTTATGTGAGTTCCCAAGTCCTAGCCGTAACCTTCAAGCGCTCCTTTCTCCTTAGCAAAATGGGCAACATTTGAGCATAGTTCAATACTAGGAATGCAACCAAGCAATAGCCAACCAATAGCTAACCAAAAGTATATAGAAAGGGTTTGATTTATAGGGAAGGAGAGTGAGTTGAGGATCCATAAAGGGAGGGAGAGGTTCCACATTTCAAGGGGAAGATCCATTAAAGTAGGATCAAGAACCAGGAACGGGAGGTCTCACTCTAATTCTCATTCAACTACAACCAACTCGTCATTCTAGAGACTTCTAGTGGGACAAGATTCTCCTCAATTTTAGGAAAAACATTCTTGAAGAGGGATAGCACGTATTTTCCTATCAAAAGGCATGCTGGCAACACTAGTCACTAGTTAGACAAAAGGTTACCAACATGGTTTTGGTTGCTAAAAGTAGTGTTGGACTTGCAAAACAAGGTTCTAGACAATTTCTTTAGAATTCCTTCAGGAAAGCCTTCTTCTTCCTTCGGGGATGGTTGTAAACATGTTTCATGGTGAATACATTGTTCTTGATGGCTTTTGTCACTTTGCAACACTTGTGACATTGATGACACAAACTGCGACACTTAGGATATGAGACTGGGAGTGTGACAAAATACTCTATACTAAATTCCCCTTAAAGCATGAAGTCAGAACGAGAAGTGACGACTGAAATTCTTTACAAATCAAGGCAAGGACTTTGGAGAGCCATAATCAGGAGACTCGCAAATCAAACATAATACAATATATCTGACATTTTTAATGTAAGTATGATCAAAGTGTAAGCATCGAACAATACATAGATCCATGACATGGATGCAACCATCTGACTAGAAAGGATCATGTGCATGGATCCACACCATGGATACAACCATCCAAATAGAAGGGATCATGTGTATGAATCCACAGCATGGATGTAGCCATCCAAATAGAAGGTATCATTTGTATGAATCCATGGCATGGATGAAATGATTGAATAGAAGGGATCATGTGTAGAATCATGAATACTTAATAACTCCATGTAGCCTGGATTTATCAAATGAAACCCAAGGTCCTCATCTCTGTCCCGATCCAACCAAAGTACGAATATAACCAACTGAATAAATGGGTTGAAGTCGAACATTGTAGAAACCACCTGATTACTAGTCAATGATGTAAACCATTAATAGGCATGAGAGAAACCACCAATGATGAAAATGTATCTCAAGGTACGAAAACACAATCTACGAGTGTGAACAATGAAACTAAATTCGAACACTCACAGAATCATTCGATCAAAGGCCACTGATGTGAACCTATCATTGAATGCAAAGAACCTCCCATTGAGGTACGCAATATCCAAGGTACTAAAACAAAATTTCTAGATCATTTTCATAGATAATGAGCTGGAATCGACATGAAGTGATCAATCGAAGGAGGCCCATAATTTTTCCCACATCATCGATACGAAACTTAGGATTTGTCAGAATTGGCAAGAGTGATTCAGGATTGTGGTAGAAAAGTCAAATTGGGTATAAGTGGTTTGAATTGTAGATGGGAATTCTCTTGAACATATCAATGAAACGACTCCAGAATTTGGAAACATTTGACTCAACATAGGATCAAAGGTCATCGTGATAATATGATATAATCATATGAGAGAAAAATGGTTTCCAAAACCTGGTAAGACAAGTGACAAAGTGAGGATAACCCAAATGTGACATGAGATATGGAAAGTGTCATGTTTAAGAGTGACATGGTGCCTTTATACAAATTACAAGATATATGTTTACTTCCATCCCTCCCCAACTATTTCTAGCAAGTACCTCTTTATTTTTAATCCCAATATTGAATAGGATATCATATGCTTGTCGTATAAGTTCATCCTTTGGATGAATCCATCCTATTATTTTTAATGAAACATAAGAAGGAGTAGCTCGGTCTCCTCATGATGAAAAGTCATTTGTTGTTTTAGTTTTACGAGTCTGACGAAGGGGTAACTCAACATATTTTTCATGTTTACAGAGTTTGAAAAAGAGGCAAAATGGAAACTCTAGAGATCCCTTTTTATAGATAGTCTCTCGAATCTATAAAGGTAGAAAACAATATTCAAGAGAACCTCTTAGTCATGTTTAACTAAGGTATTCCATTTTCATAACTAGTCTATCTCAGTCTGGAAAAGGGTTAAACTTATACTGAGTAGAAGTCTTTTCATTTAATTTTACGAGTTCGAAAAGATAAGTGATCATCAATCTTTTCATATTTTGAGAGTCTAAAAAGAGCTGAAAGAGGACTCCACTTGGAGGAAATAATAATATAAAAGGATAAAAATTAGTTCTAGTCATGATGGAACTATGCAAAACATATAAAGTTCAGGAGGCTGGCTAGTAAGACCACTCTGTGTGGATGTTCCTTCAGCAAGGGTAAAATAGCCAAGTGAAATCATATGATCGACCAAAGAGATGGTGATGATGGAATGAAAAAACCAAGGCTCATTTGGCAAAAACATGCTTATAAAAATGGAAATCATAAGAGGTAAAGTGGGAATGGTTTCATTTTTACACAAGATTGAAACATGGGAAACTATGCTTGAGTATACATGAATATTGTTTCATTTTTTCACAAGCTTAAAACATGGGAAAAATATATGCTTCGATTTGGTTTCATTTTTACACAAGCTTGAAACAAGGATAAACTATGCTTGAGTTCGGTTTGCATACCCCCAACATAATGACTCAATTCGAGGTACATGCCTGCAATATTCATTTCATTCACCTATGTAGACTAGTAGTTACTAACATGTGGATGGAATGAAGGCTCACTTATGAGATCAAGTGAAAGACTCAACTGGGAATTTAGGACATCTAATCAAAGACTTGAATTAGAAGGGGACTTGTTTCATTTTCTAACGAGCTTGACACAGGAAAAGAACCATGCTCATGACACCTTGTTTCATTTTTTAACGAGCTTGACACAAGTAAGAAATTATGCTCATGACAGCTTGTTTCATTTTTTAATTACGTTGACACAATAAAAGAACCATTCTCACAGGGACATATTTCATTTTTTAGCGAGGTTGACATAGTAAAAGAACTATCCTCATGGTATCTTGATTATGGCCTATAAGAGGTGATAGCTTCCAAGAGATTCTCATCACAAAGGAGAAAAATGCTCTAGAAGGGATACATGTCAAGTGATCTAATGGAAAGGTAAGGTTCTAATGCCCTAGTGCATGATGCACTATATCACTGACTAGATCACCAGTAGATGTGGGCACAGAATAAGTCGCCACAAAATTAACTTGTGGAGGGGGTCATACCACTTGCATACAAGGACCATTTAGGGAAGATGGTTGATCGAGAGTCAAATTAGGACCAATGAATGAAATTTGACGAATGACCACAATTCTTCCTTCATGCAGGAAAGATATGACATGAAAGAGAGAAGAGAAAAGAACTCCCATGACATAAACATAGTCATGACCGAGGAGTAAATTAAAATCCAAAGGGCCTTGGAAAACTAGCACACTAAGATAGACTATTTTTCCTCCCAAAGTAATAGGAAATTTCATAAGGATTCCTAAGGTTTGACTGGTTCCTTTATTAAAATCTAAGAGACTTTGGGTAATGGGGACAAGCTGCAGAGAACCTAAATATTTCCAAGTAGTTGAGGACAAAAGACTAATATATGCGCCTTCATCTATGATTGTTCTAGGTACGTCTATATTATAAACTTGTACTGTGACTTGAAAGGGAATATAGGAAGGAAGGTGATATCCTGCCACTCGACTCTAATCAAAGAAAGTGACTAAACTACTTGGAGATGGTTCCATCATAATGGGAGGACTTCTCTCTTGTGTTAGAGGAATTGGAGGATCCGCCCCCATACCATGGGAATAGGAGGATCACCCCCCTGCACCATGGGAACATGAGGATTTCCCCCTAATTCTTTGGAATTTGAAGAAACCAGAAGAAATTGAGCGATACAAAGTTCACTCTCTACAAGATAAATTTGATCAACTAAAAGTGAAATTAGATCAATCATTTTTTTACCAATGGTTGGTTGGAAACAGACTCATGGGATTCACTTTCAGAGAGAGTGGTATTTACCATAGATGAGTTTTGATAAATCACTTGATCAACTAGTGGAGGATCAAGGGAAATATTTTGATAACCATTTGGAAGACGAGGTTGAGAAGTGATAAGGATATCCAACATGTTAGAGGCTTCATCCATATAAGGAAAAAGGTGAATAGGATGATGCCCTTCACATAACCTACAGGGAGATTTGATTTTTCATTTTTTCTCGTGGGCTTTACTATCATTAGTTGAAGGTTTATCATTACCATGATATCCATAGGTCAATGGCAAAGGTCGATGTGAACCCGTGGACCACACTTCTAATATTTTGGGAATACAAGGACATTCTCGAAGAAGGTGGTCACCCTTACAAAGCTTTCATGGGAATTTCACTCTACAAGGTCGATTGGAATATTTTTTAACATTAGTTGCATCTATAGTAATGGTTGCTTAGTTGGCCCTTTCCTTATTTTTATTATTCTTAATATTCCTTTCGTTCTTATTTTTATCCACCTAATTACTTACTTGTAGGCTTTCACTAGATGAAGATGAAGAAGATGAAGAACACTGAACAAGCAAAGAAGGTAAAGAGTTAACTTTAGGCTCAACCAAAGGTTGATACAGTTCAGGTGGAGGAGAGCCTAGTTGAGGAGCCGTTTGGACATTTAGAACCATTGGGGTCGAAAAGAAGAAAATTTGAAAACCAATGGTAAACCTGGGAAGGGACAACTTTTCCATATAGGAAGCACCAACATTTCCAAAAGAAGAGAAAGGACCAAGATTCCTGTCAGAGGGGTTTAATGGTTGGTTGACATGGGAATTATTTCCATTAGTCTCAACCTAAGATCTACTAAGGAGTATTCCACATGAAAGATATTTTCCCATGGTCAATTAATTGATTTTATAATTTAACAAAAATAAATAAAAAATGGGTAACTAGGCATAAAGGTTTACCAAGAAACTGTGAACTAAAATATACATCTTCACAAACCAAGGACTTAATGTACGACAACCAATCTCCCATATATGATGCAGTTGACTTGATTACCTATGGATGAATAGCAACCTATTGGTCACTCCAAAAATATACACGACACTATGTGGAAGTGTGGTATTAGCAGTGTTGTCTAATGCATAACCATTTGATGACAGAATTCCCATATACTTACCATGCATGGAGCACCTACAATATCCCTGAAAGTACTGGTGAATAGTCCTATACACTTCTGTATGTGGAACAATATTTCACCCCTGGGATACAACATTGTAAAATAATGACAACTCCTATGTTTAATGACGTGGGAACACATCTCTAGCCTATACCTCTAAATGTTTTCGTTAATGTTCCAAATGCTCCTTAGGTTAATTTAGGTAAATTTTAACTTTGATCTTGGATAAAGTTTCATTTTTTAGGCTCAAAGATCGATATCAACGGAACCCACCTATGATGCAAATAATATGCGAAAAAAGATTCTTTTCATTTTGATGAAAGTTAACTAGTGTAGGGAAAAAACGTAAACATTGATGAGACAATCAAGTATGCAACAAATAAAGCTTCCTAACTAGAATTTTCGCTTTCACTATTCCAATGCACCTACCAAAAGTAAAATGATTTTTTTTTAACTTTTCTTCCCAATGGATGAAAATGCATTTTTCAGCTTTTGACACTAAGAAATGTAGTCTATGCTCAATGATAATCCCAAAACTGACTTTTCAATGCAATGTAATCTAATGCAATTTGAAAAGTAAATGTTTAGATGAAAGCTAAGAAAATATAACTACCATTTCTTTTATGGTTTTAAAAATAGCTAATAATGCTTTAACCAATAACAAATTATGAGATGATAGGGTTTGATTTATAGGGAAGGAGAGGGAGTTGAGGATCCATAATAGGAGGGAGAGGTACCACATTTCAACAGGAAGATCCATTAAATTGGGATCAAGAACTAGGAATGGGAGGTCTCGCTCTAATCCTCATTCAACTACAACCAACTCGTCATTCTCGAGGCATTTAGTAGGAGAATATTCTCCTCCATTTTAGGAAAAACTACCTGAAGAGGACCAACACTTACTTTCTTATCAAAGGGCAGGTGGTGAGTGCTATTCGCTAGCTAGACAAAAGGTTACCAGTGGGATTTTGTTTGCTAAAAGTAGCACTGGACTTGCAAAACAAGGTTTTTGATAAGTTCTTCAAAATTTCTTCAAGGAAAGTCTTATTTTTCATTTAGGGATGCTTCTAAACATGCTTGATGGTGGATACATTGTTTTTTACAATTTTTGTCACTTTGCGACACTTGCAACATTGACGACACAAAGTGCAACACTTAGGATTTGAGACTCGGAGTGTGAAAAAATACTGTGTAACAACCATGTAGCTAGTGTACCCATGTGGTGACCTTCTCTACATGCATTGACTTGAAGGAGCACCTACATTCTTCCTCACATCCTGCATAAGTCTCTTAGCTTCCTTGGTCCTTTTGCTTCCTTCTCTAGATGGTTCTGATTGATTGGTTATCTCCACTCTCTACTCCTCAATTTGTGGTTTCTCCATAACTTCTTGAGGTTCCTCCTTTAGAGGTAAAATCTCCTCTTCTAGTTATATGAAGCTTCCTCTCAAGAGATAATTGCATTGCTTTGCCTTCATCAAAATTTACATCCCTTCGCAGAACTATCATTCTGAGGGATAGCAAGTACACACGATAGTTGTGGGGAGTTTATGTGTAACAACAAAATACCCCAATCATGTTGTTTGTTCTAGATTCTTCCTTGATTCTTTGCATACATGGAAGTAAACAAAGGCTCCAAAAATCATGAAGTGTGACACATTTGACTTTCTCCTCGAGAAGGACTTCCAGTGTAATAATGCCTAGAATCCAAATATGACTCCAATTCTACAAATAGATTGTTGCGTTGCACACCTTGACCCATAAATGAAAAAGTAGGCATTGATCATGGAACATCACCCTCGCTACTCCCACAATGTTATGATTCTTTCTCTTAGCCACCCCATTTTTCTATGGGTTGTGGGGTGATGTCAACTCTCTTTGAAGGCTTTCGTTTCACATAAAAGTTTAAATTCATTTGACACATACTCACCTCCATTATCATTCCTGAGAGCCTTCACCTTGTTGCCCATTTATTTCTCAACCAGTGCCTTGAATTCTATTAACTTTGAGAATGTCTCATCCTTCTTCCACATGAAGAAGATCTAACACTTTCATGAGAAGTCATCAATAAAAATGAAACACTATTTGTGCCTGGAAGTGGATGCTATCAAGAAAGGTCCACAAAAGTGGATCCTTTCCAAGAGTGCATGTGTTTT
>APFE031251549.1:0-17200 GCA_000404065.3 Pinus taeda
AAAAAATAAAAATAAAATAAGGACGCAAGGAATTATATATACAATAAGGAATAATGTAATGAGTTAGTGAAATAATATAAGGTGAAAGGCTGGCATATATAGGTACAAATTAGAGAAACTTTTTTGAATTTTTGAATGTGAGACAAAAAAAAACTTTAAAACTTAAAAGTTAAATCTAACTAAAAGAAATTTAAACTACAAAATTAAAACTTAAATAATTTTTAAATCCTAAAGTTATTTACAAAATAAATAAATAAATAAATTATGAACTATTATATCTATACAAAGGATAGTGAAAATTAACTACATACAAATAAACTACAATTTTCAAAATGGAATAGATAAAGAGGAATATGAGTCCAACTATGTTCCCCTTATCTAGTGTTTAATAGCTCTAATTAGTAGATCTTTTAGATAAGCACAATGATTAAAAATAAATAAAAAATAAAAGGAGGTGCTAGCTTGAAACCCTCATGCATCAAAAAATGAAAATGTTATGATAAGCCTGAAGCTTATTTAGTTGGGCTCTTCAGAAAACACAAATCGGGAGTTGGTTGGTCCAACTGAAAACTTTCTGTAACGCCCGATGATCTAACTCAATATTTCCCTGCAAAACTTGCTCTAACCATTAAAAATAGAGAGAGAAAATAATAATAAAACTTAGAAAAATAGAGATACCTGTGATTACGTTCAAAATTTAAATTATTATTCAAACCGCAACAACTGAGAAAGATACCTATACTCAAATCACTCTTTAGAAGCTATCATCAATGGCTTTAGAAAAAAATATGCATGAAAATAAAACATCTTACAGTATTCCCATGAAGAGTAACACTAGAAAAAATTAACCCCAAAGTCTTTCTTTATTATCCAAAAGAAAAGTTACGCAAGATCTTTTTTCTTAGCACATGACTTAGAGTTCGGATGCATCAACTGACAAATGACTTCCTATTTAAAGATAAATCTTCCAATGGCTAGTTTGAGTGATCCTCTTCAAAGCAATCACAACCATTGATGAAGATTAAAATTTCTTTTAATCTCATCAGTCGAAATATTTAAATATTTGGGGAAATTCAAAATTTTTAATTAAATGCATATTAATTGACTTTAAAATATAATTTTTGACTTAATTTCCCCAACAATTTGACTTTGACTTAACCCCCAGGGATCAAAGGTTTAAAATTTATCAAAATAATTAATTTACCTTAGTCCCGAGACCTTTTAAATTTATTTTTTAGGAACGACGAATTTTTCCTCTAGATAATTTAAATTTACTGAGGAAATAGAATTAATTAAATTTCTTGATTAGGATTTTAATTAATTTTTGGCGAGAAAAGTTAATTAATTAACCTATCAGGGTATAAATTATTTTTCCAACCCTCAAGACACTACACATCATGATTTTCATATTTTTTTACATCATAAGGGGGAAAACCCATTTGTAATAGACCCTCATAGACTAACCATTCCTGTGACACGAATATATTCCAACAGACCCAAAAATTTGTAATAAAATAACCTAACCAAATAGTTAGGATTATTCCCAAATCACTTTTACATAGTTGCGATCTAGAACACTAAGAATCGCCTAAGATCCTAGCAACAAAATCCATTCCAGCGTTGGGGTAAGACTAGAGGGGAAAACTCTGCCAACTATCCGAGAATGGATCAATGAGACAAAAAACCTCCCAAAATGAATATCGTCACGAGAAATATAAGTTTACATAGGTTGTTACATATATGACACGGGTCTGCTGAAATTATTTACATTATACACATGCAACATGGGTTTATATAACATCTTGGAAGTCAGACTGATGATGATAACTTGGATGGCACAGACACATAGATCAAATGCTATCCCTTTTGTGAAAAAAGGGGGTGTCCTACTATGGGTCGTTAACACGTAGTGATCAACATCTGGTTCTACTTAGGGAGATGTTGCTACACCGAAGGAATGTGAGAATCCAGAATCTGCATCCACAATATAACATAAGTAGCGTCCATCCAAAAACCATCATATAACATTAAGCACAGGAAATATATAAGTGCTTCAATTATTAACTATCCTAATAACATAAAAAAGCACAAATCTAACTACAAAATAAAATAATGAAATGATAGGATATAAGGTTAGAAATATAATACAAATATGCCCCATGGCATCAGATGCATTCAATATAGTGCATACTGAGCATTTGCCTGCTTTTAGGCAAATCTGTTGGTTGTTTCTTGGATGTGCCATGTCCAATCCTGCATACAGTAGGAAATTTTCATATCTGAAAGTCAATATGCTCATAGCGATCAGATGGATCAAACCACTTTCTCATTCTCTTTCTCTTGCGATTTTTCTTTGTGGCAGGTTGTGATGTTGATGATGATGTGGTGAGCGCACAACTTCCTTCTTGATCCGAAAAATGCTTATATGGAAAAATTGGAATATTCAAGACTTCTGTGACCTGTGCTTCTTTATGAACATGATTTATTATGACTAGTGGATCAACCATGTAAGCATCAACCTAATTCTTATCAATTTCCATTTTATCTAGGTCACCTTTAATTAGCCACTTTTCAATGGAACAAATGATCTCCTCATAATAAGATGGAGCTTGTTGAAGCAAACAGGGAGGCTTATGATATGTTGACATTTCCTTGTTTCTTTCATCCTCTAACTCATGTTGAAACTTCTGTACCTATATCTTTTCTATTACTTGCAACCTATTATGAAGAGTGATCTTTTCAATTGTTATGGCATTCATCTAGAGTGTTAAACCTTCATAGCACTGACTTCCTTGAAATGTTTTTCCTCCATGGTCAATAACTTATTCTGAAGACATATCTGACTAGGTTCCATATCTTTTTTTACTTTGTCATTATCAGCGTTTATGGTCATCAAGAAATTTTGCATAGATCTCATTTGTATGTCATGTTTAGCTTTCATGGTTTCCATTTCCTTAGCATGTTTTTCTCTCATGACAAGTAAATATTTTTGCATGGAAGTTCTTTCTTTGTCATGACCTGCTTCCATGGCCTCCATCATTGTGTTATGATTTACTTGAATAATACCCATTTCTTTCTCATGATGACTCTACATGTCGGTCGTCATACCCTCCATATTCTAAGCACACTTTTCTACTACGGTGGCTATGTGATCGGAGTGTTTAATTTTCATGATTTCCATCTCCTCATCAAGTTTTTCCAGCTGGGTGTACAAAGTTCTCATATCCTTGGCATAATCAGCTATTAATTTTTCTTGATTAAGCTCCATAGTTTTTACCAAGTGTGTTTGACTGAAATTCATGTCTTTAACCAACTACTTTAGTTCTTCATTAAGATGCTTATCATTTTCCCTTTCATTATCGACATTGATTTCACAACTTGTTCTTGTTTTTCCACTATCATGGGTTCGTCTTGCAACGGTACAAGTGGATGGCACATTTTGATATGGAGAATTGTCTTGAAATCTTTCATTGACAGTTGGATCCTTTACAAGATCACTTTCACCTTGTTGCATAGTATTGGGGGCATAAGGCAAGCCACCTTGATCTCCATATTTATCTTTAAAAGCATTGATGATGTCTTGTAAAGAAGCAAAACAATATTCAAGAAAATTATGAAACCAATTCAAAGCATCACCCTCTAATGAAAAGGAAAATAGATGCATCTTGACATATTCATGTTTATATTGTGAAGAAAGACAATATCTGATTATTATATGAGTAACCCTGGAGAGATGCTTTCTAGTAGTGGTTGAATCACCACTTGAGAACAAAGGCAATTTATGAATGGCGCCTTCTGGCATATCATGGAGAAAGTTAGTAAAATGACATGGGGAAAACAAGTCATCCATGATGACTTGCTTAAAGGGATAAGGAGGGACAAAATGGATTCTAGAGAGAGACCGCTTCTCAATAAAATCAAGAGATCCAAAAGAAGTGAGCTTCTAGTAAAAATTATTGTAAGAAATGAAAGAAATGGAGTCACAACTTGAACATGAATCTAGATCTAAGATCCAAAAGGCAAAAAATTGAAATGTTAGTCAGGGATAAATAGATGGATATCACAGAAGGTTTCTTGTCTGAGAAATAATGGATGAAAAAGTGGAGTCACAACCCAAACAAGAAAATAACCAAAATGTCCAGGTGCTAAAAGTGTAGATAAAATGATTAATGAGATGACAAAAGATAAGGTGATGAAAATATCAAATGATGCCAATAAATGTTGTGATGATGGGATAAGAAATGATGAAATATTAAGAAGATAAAGATGATTAAGACGAATATCACAAAGCCAAGGTCCAATAAGTTGGTCCTTGGAAATGACGCCAAAAAATAGTGTCACTAAAAGTGTACACCTAAGGCACAATGCTCAGAGTAGGGGATGTCATCATGATCCCTACTCACTCCATTCTAGCTATCTCCTAAAGAAGCTAACGGGGGTAGTCCCTAAAGATAAATGAAAGGCAGAAAACTTATTGAAGCAAGTTCTAGGAGATCAAAGCGCAAGATCGCTACCTTTCTAGACCAACTGAATTATAATGAACTGACAAGTGTTTTATTAAATGAGAAATGCATAACTTAACAAGATGAAGCAATTAATAAAAATGAGGCAATAATGAGATCAACAAATATAGACCAATTCCTTAACAATGCTCAATGAAATTTAAGACACTTGTAAATAAATGGATGTTCGAGTCACAATAACAATACTTCAAGAGATGTTAGTGCAAGGTGCAAGACTGATATTCAATGCAAAAGTCTTAAATGAGATAATGTAGATCAAGATTCTTGAAAAATGAAATCCACTAACGATATGACAAATATTCCAAGGTCACAATATTGATGAAGCAAAAAGAGATGCTTAATGAAACAATATGTCAATAAATAACATAAGTGTCTCTTTAAATCTAAGCCTTGCTCTTAGGTTAGTGAAGCATTGTCACACCTTTAATTGCTTTACTCGATTATAACACTATTCATTTTATGAAACAATGTTTAGGAAATGGTTTTGATGATGCAAGCACAATAATTCAAGAAAATGAGATTGCTATTAGTGATTTATGAAGCAAAATGAAACGAAGAAATATGAGATGTAATTAGTAAGGAGAGACAAAGGGGTGGTTAATAACTAAACCAAAGTTATCCATGACAAGGCACAAGAGAAAAATAAACAACAATTTTTATGTATGCCTCTTTCTTATCAAATAGGTGTCCAAAAAAACCCAAATAACCAACTCGAGATGCACCAAACCTTCAATATGCTACTGCCAACAATAAGACAAGCTTGATGTAAGCAATATCAGTCACCCAAAATGACAATACCAAAAGGGCAAGAATCAAATTATGGGATTATAATAATTGTTATATGACAAATTTTTAGCGTTTATTTTTTGTTACTAATCTCTGATTGCTACACTTCAGATTTGAGTACTTATGACCATGGTGAGGAGGAATTTAATGTTGAACCATCAGCCAGAGGTACTCAAACTATGGGAATTCTTATCACTACAAAAAAATAATGGAAACCTTGTAAGCCCATAAATATTTTTGAATAGTGCTAGGATCTATGAGTTTGGATATTCAGTGAAGCTATTACCTGCAAAACCACAAAATTAACTTTTAAAATACATTTGCAAATCCATGACAAAAGCTCTACTTATGGCTAAGATAAAATCAAATCACAACCTTTACTCACAAAATAAATCAATATTTCAATTAAATTTTAGTTAAATGTTAAGGGAAGATTTCAATTAAGTTATAAAGGGTTTCACTCCCAATAAATTGTGCAAACAATGAAGCAATCTTCAGGCTTTGAAAGCCTCTTTCTCTATGTGAAAAGAAACGCGTCTAGACGCATAGATAGACATAAATATGTCTCCAAAACAAGGCCTTCTCCAATCTGTAAAGGGAAAAGATCTAAATCAATGAACTTGTATGCCAAACCCCAAAAAATCCCTCAAATCTGAACTGAAATCTCTACAAAGAAATGACGACGAATTTCTATAAAAATTTAAATAAATTATATAAGCCACCAAGGAAACTTGAAAAACCCTTCAATTTATTTGAATTTCTTTGCAAATAAAAGGAAAATAGGTTTAGAGCAGTGATTTTAAAAGGAAACCAAACCCTGCAACTAGAACCAAATGCCAATCTTTTTTTTTGTTTTTTTCGTTCTGGCCCAGATGTGTTTTAATTTAGAAGCAACAAATTTCAGACCTTAAACAATGATAAAAACCTTTTAAGATGATGGGCATAAGCCTGCAAACAAAAGCAACGGTTAGCCTTTATACAAGTCCCAACCAAGTGATAAAAATCCTTAGGAATTTATAAATTGTGCTTGCCAAACAACAAGGGTAAGATCATGGCTTCAAATCCCCGTGGCTCCAAAATTTGCCACGAAATTTTTATGCCTAGATAATTTCAAATTTGCATAGAAAAACCTCCCTTAAACCCTTAAAAATTCATTGCTAAGCCTATGGCTAGGTTTCTTTGGGCTAGATGGATCCAAATAGCCCTACGGATGGATCCAAATAGCCCTACGGCCAGTTACCGAGAGCGTTAAAAAATGAAACCTGAGCCATAGATATTTAAGTACGGCCTCTATGAAATGAATTTTCATTAATGTACAGAGGCACAAGAGTGTTAAAAGAAATCCCCTCGGTCCCTTCCAAATTGATAGACTACCTCCATGAAATTGATAAATGATAATTGCACCCCTGCCTCAAATGATATACGTACGCTCTCAATACCTACGAGAACAAAAATGAAAGGAGATAGATGATAGATGATACGTAAAAATATGTGAATACAGAAGGTTAAAGTTTAAAACATATATATACAAAATTTTAAATCTTACAAATATCAAAATAAAATATTTACAATAAAAATAAAAATAAAATAAGGATGCAAGAAATTATATATACATGAAGGAATAATGTAATGAGTTAGTAAAATAATATAAGGTGAAAAGTTGGCATATATAGGTACAAATTAGAGAAACGTTTTTGAAGTTTTGGATGTGAGACAAAAAATAAACGTTAAGAATTAGAAGTTAAATCCAACTAAAAGAAATTTAAACTTCAATAATTTTGAAATCCTAAAGCTATTTACAAAATAAATAAATAAATAATTTACGAACTATTAGATCTATACAAAGGATAGTGAAAATTAACTAGATACAAATAAACTACAATATTGACAATGGTATAGATCAAGAGGAATATGAGTCCAACTTTTTTCCCTTGATCTAGTGTTTAATAACCCTAATTAGCATATATATCAGATAAGCACAATGATTAAAAAAAAATAAATTTAAAAGGAGGTGCTAGCTTGAAACCCTCATGCATCACAAAATGAAAATCTTATGATAAGCCCAAAGCTTATTTAGTTGGGCTCTTCAGAAAACACAGATCATGAGTTGACTGGTCCAACTGAAAACTTCCCCTAACGCCCAATGATCTAACTCAATATTTCCCTGCAAAACTCGATCCAGATACCTGATATTACATTCAAAATTTAAATTCTTATTCAAACCCCAGCAACTGAGTAAGACACCTGTACTCAAATCACTCTTTAGAAGTTATCATCAATGGCTTTAGAAAAAAATATTTGTGAAAATAAAACATCTTACAGTATTCCCATGAAGAGTAACAATAGAAAAAATTAACCCCAAAGTCTTTCTTTATTATCCAAAAAAAATTAGACAGGAGCTTTTTGTTTAGAACACAACTTAGAGATCAGATGCATCAACTTACAAATGACCTCCTATTTAAAGATGAATCCTCCAACGTCTAGTTCGAGTGATCCTCGTCAAAGAAATATCGACCATTGATGAACATTAAAGTTTCTTTTAATCTCATCTGTCAAAATATTTAAATATTTGGGGAAATTTGAAATTTTTAATTAAATGCATTTTAATTAACTCAAAAACAAAACAATTAGTTAATTTCCCCAAAATTTGACTTTGTCTTAAACCCCAGGGATTAAAGGTTTAAAATTTATAAAAATAATTAATTACCCTAGTCCCGAAACCTTTTAAAATTTAATTTTTTTGGACCGACGAATTTTTCCTTTGGAGAATTTAAATTTACCTAGGACCTAGAATTAATTAAATGTCTGGCTTAGGATTTTAATTAATTTTTGGCTAGAAAATTTGATTAATTAACCTATGAGGGGATAAATTATTTTTCCAACCTGTTGGGTAATGGAGGTCCCGCGTAAGGGTTTTGGGGCAGAAAGCCCAAGAAGTAAGATTCAGATATTGTAAAAATTCCGCAATATGTGGAGTGCGAAGTACAATAGATTGAGTCAAAGGGTAGTCCACCCAAAAATAATAATAAGTAATGTAAATAGAGTCGGCCCTCATAGAGATCGCGGGCCAGGAAAGGGTATAAATAGAGCACGACTCTATGAGGGAAAAGGAGTTCTTTTGGAAAAGAAGATGGAATGGGTTCTTAAAGAAGATAGCCTGAAAGTGTCTATAAGTCTGAGTCGAGGGTTAGGTAGTAGGTAGAGGCTTTGCAACTATGTGCGCAGAGGCCTAGAAAGTCTGCAACTATGTGCGCAGACCCCTACAGCTGAGTGCGTAGGGTAGATATGGATGTATTGGTGAAGAATAATAATAAAGATAAGTTTTCTTCTGTAATTCTCTATTATCGCGCATCTGTTATTATGGTTTACCTTTCTATATCTAGTTATGCAAATGTGATGAATGTATGTGAATCTGGGTTCATTTGGTGTGAAAATAAATTATGTTGGTTAAATGTTTGCTTAAAGACCTTGTTGAATAGTTCTGAATCATAACTGCTTCCTTCAAATAGAATAGGACAAGAATAAGAAAATTATAATCACCCTGGACCAACACAAAGTTCAAGCAGCGCGAAGTTATAAAACAGTGCGCAAACCCTCCAGTGCACATCTAGACATCCCTAGGGTGCAGAAACCTGGTTCCAGCACCCTCCCCTGCTACCTCGGGTGAGACATCAATCCACGCTCAGTGGGTTGTTGCCGAAAGGGCCAGTAGCTGCAGGATTTCTTTGGCTAAATAACTCTTCTAAACCTAGGTTAGGCCCAAACAAGCCAACACAACCCTCAAGACACTTTACATCATGATTTTTATATTTTTTACATCATAAGGAGGAAAACCCATTTGTAATAGACCCTCATAAACTACCTATTTCTGTGACACAAATATAATCCAACAGACCCAGCAATTTGTAATAAAATAACCTAACCAAATAGTTAGGATTATTCCCAAATCACTTTTACATAGACTCGATCAAGAACACTAGGACTCACCTAAGATTCTAGCAACAAAATCCATTCCATATTTGGGGTAAGAATGAAAGGGAAAACTCTGTCGACCATTTGAGAATGGATCAGGGAGACAAAAAACATCCCAAAATGGAGATCATCACTAGAAAGATAAGTTTACCTAGATTGTTACATACATGACATGGTTTTGCTGAAATTATTTACATTATACACATGCAACATGGATTTACATAACATATTAGAAGTCAGGCTGATGATGATAACTTGGATGGCACAAACACATCGATCAGGTGCTATCCCTTTTGCAAAAAAAGGGGGTGCCCTGCTATGGGTCGTTGACACATAGTGGTCAACAAGTGCCACTATCCCTAGTATAGGAGCCCTAGACAATTATATTATAGTTTTTTAATATAACAAAGTTGAGTTGTTGAAAATTGTATAAACATTTACGCACGTGTTGATTTACTCTTGTTTATATTCCATTGTGCAAAGTTGTTGGAAATACTAAGAGGGGGGTGAATCAATATTTCTTTTCAATTGTTATGTTTACCAATTAAGATTCTTCACAATTATAATCAGAAAAATAAATAATAAGAATTATATTAGGAACAAGTGAGGACACCAATCCTCTTTCTCAAAAGTTTGAGTACAGTGATGTTTGAGGCTCCAACCCTTCAATCTACCAGGCTACAACCTGTTTCCAATATCCAAATTGGGATTTTATGAGTCTCCAACCTCTAGGACTCCAACCCTATCCTTCTAAAGGCTCCAACCTTTCTTTTAGAGGCTCTAACCCCTAGGGAACCACCCCTTTAACGTTTTTATTAAAATGAATAAGTGAATTACATTAATTGCTCCATAAGTCTGTTCCAGACTTCCAATCTGTTCACTTAAGACTCCTGACTATCCAATACTTCACTTGTCAAAGATTCCAAAACTGTTAATGCTTCATTTTCCAATTATGCTTTCAATACTGATAATGCTTCACTGTCCAAATATGCTTCCAAGTCTGTCCAAGACTCCTAGTGCTTCACTATCGAAGATTTTCACTTCATTGTTTAGAGTCATAAATTATTTATTAGTTCATGCCTCCAAACTTATCACTGTTCCAACCTTCAATTCTTCATCGGTTCATTGTTGTCCAGAGGTTTTAAGTTTGAATGATATGTGACTGTTAATGTGAGCTTTATAAAAAATTGTCATAGGTCAACTCCTTGTCATAGGTCCGAAGTTATAGAGAATTGACCAAAAACACCAAGATACAGGAGGTATGCTCCATCTTTGCAAATTTTCTGAACCCTTAGAACAAATATATCCTTTAACTCTAATGTGGTCCAAGCCTACAATCCTGGTTTGAAGTTTTGGCTCCAATCAAAAACAAAAATATGAGATTTGTTGTAGGTATACTCAAGTATGAAGTTTATGATTGAGATAAGAAGTTTTATGTTCAAATTTAAATGTCCTCCACAGGTTCAAGCTTTAGGTATACTCTACTGTCAGTAGTTTGAACTATTAACTGATCTGAGTTGTCTAAAAGGGAGCTGTCACAGTTTTGTCCAGGCTTCAGTTCAAAGGTATCACCAGAGGAGAATACATCGAAGGTTATGTTTATCTAACCCAGATAGAAGGCAATGTAATCAATATGTATGAAATATGGAGGCTTGACCTAATAAGTCCAAGGAGGTCTTCAATATTTTTAGGAGGAGGTCCTCACAGGTTACCCACTCTTTAGTTTTGACCTTAAAAATTGTCTTCTTGGCCTCTTATAGTTCACAAGCTGTTAACTTATCGTCTTGTCTTATCCTCTGAATTAATATTCACCGAATGATGGATGAAAAATAAAGTATTACACTTATATTTATACATATTTTTTATTTGAATGAAGGGACATGTCTTTCGGAGGGAGGTTGAATAGGATAACTAATCTTAGGTTGACTAGGTGTTGATGCCCCGAAAATCGTTACATCAACATCGGGATAACCACCCGGTCCGGACCTTAATGTAGCTCCTTTTCCATTTGGGATGGTGGCTCCGACTGGATATAATGGGACCAGTTTCCCAGTAATGAATAAAAGGGGTGGATGAATGATTGGTTTTCTAATAATTGATAATAAATGGAAGACTTATTCTATGAGCGAAAACGTAAATGACTATTTTATCCCGGGAAGCTTCTATTCTTAAGTGCAACGTTTAATGATCTACGTTTGCTGATAGGCATATAGATGGCACTATTCAATAAACAAAGACATTCATTTAAATGATAATTGCTTCGTTCAAATAGTTGAACGAAGTAATTGATAAAACAATATTACACTTCTCTTTTTATATTACTAATACATGCATGATTGAGAGAATAACAAACTCTAAACATCCAATAGTGGAAAGTATAAAGTTTACTGTTAAAACACATTCACATATTCAATAATAGCAAAAATGACCAAACAAAAATTCACATAAGAGGAATAAATTTAGACATAGATAATAGTAACATATGAGCTGCGAATTATTCCCTACGCCAATCGCAATTTGAATTCCTTCTTCCGATTCAGAAATACTTTTAGATAAAGGAAATAGTGCACATTCACATCAAAGCTTCGTTATCAAAATTTGGAAAGATTGGTCCAGTTTTCATAAAAGAATATGCCTAAAGTACAGTAGTTTAACTTCAGGCTTAAGTCATATACAAAAACTTATGACCCTTTCTAAATACATGAAAGAGTCTATAAATACTAAACTAAGCTAACAAACTAAAAAATTAAAATGCTACTAAATTGGTATAATCTGATCTTGAATATCTCTCCCACAGTGATCTGGTAATCGGCAGCAATGGTTCATCCTTCTGGTTGTTTTCCCTTTGTCCTGAGTTGGAATATTGCTAGCATTGGCTCCACTTCTTGAGGGCGACTGAGACGAGAATTGATTTGAGCAGCATAGGTGGCATCATGTATATCGGGAATGATACACCCGATTGAATCCATTAGGCATTTGAGGGCGGCTCTCTGGCTGTATGGTTTTACTAGGAACAACCAATAGGTGTCCCAAGTTAAACTTTTAATTCCTGAGATCAATTTCCCATTCTTTTCTAGTTCTTGGTTACATGACTGCTCGAATGTCTTGGCTGATAATAGTTTACCTGGTGTACATTGAGAAATCATGTTAGATAAATAGAGAGTATTATTGATCAAGTCAATTAAATTTCTCGTAGATAACTTGCATCTAGAAACCGCTCTCTCTACTTTCATTAATTGGGACTGCCACTCCATGAATAGGATTTCTTTATGGGATTCTAAAATTTTGGGCAAGTTTGCTGCCTGTCCCTCATTAGAGTCCTGCTAGGTAAGAAAATCTGTCAAAGTGTCATCGGCTTGCTCTAAATCCTGCCTGGCATCAACTGATTTGTCTATTATAGATGTTGTTATGTCGCACAGAGGTTCAACTTGGGAAATTTCATGACATAACAATCTTATTTGTGTTATTAATGCCTTGTTAATCTGCATTGCCTCTACTCTGAACTCGGCAGGCTTGGGAAGACTCTTGAACCTCTCTACTTGAGCTGATAATTGAGCAATTTGCTCATCTTTTGTCTTTGCCATCTGTTCATTCATCGCCTTCAACTTTGATAATGCCTCTGATAATTCCTTTTGTCTCTGAATCACTCCTGAATCGATCCTCTGTTTCTCTTCATGCAACTGTTTGTTGAGCTGGTTATTTAATTATTGTTACGTGGACAGTTGCTGTTGTAGTTGTTCTGACTTCTTTTGTTCCTCTGATAGCTGTGCTTGTAGTGAAACGATCACTTGATCCTTTTCTTTCAACAAATTGCTTACCTCCGATGCCTTATCCATGGTGGCTGCCGAATAGGAACTAGCATATTGAGATAACTTTGTCATCTCATCGGAGGAGTCGAATTCTTCCCTCCATACCACATTGGTTGTTATTGTTTGTTCAGGGAACGGAGAAGGTTGATCAATCCTTCTCCTTTTCCGCTGTCACTTTATTACAGCCCTGTGTTTTGGGCTATAGAAAACATCCAGTGGAGGAATTTCCTCCACCTGCAAAATAATTTGATCGGAAGGATTCTTCGGAATTATTTCTACTACTGTAGTTGGGGGTAGACCGCTGGTTCCTTTGCCTGGAACCTCCTTTGATGCTGTATCTTGTGTATCGGCAGCTTTGGATGTTTCGGCATCCATTGAGCTCTCAGGATTGCTTATAATTGTATTAAATTGTTGCCATTCCTCGAGCAATCTTGGGTCCATTTGAGTATCAACACTCACCTCCTTGCTTCTCTGCTCTTGCTGCTTTTTCTATTCTTCCTCCCGTATTCTCTCCTGTTCTTTCTTTTCTGCTTCCTCTTTGTTTTTCCTCTATGCCTCGTCTTCCTTCCTCTGTGCCTCTTCCTGTTCTAACCTCCGAAGTTCCTCCTGCTCTCTTCTTTGGACTTCTTCATAGATTTCGGATGTAGCAGGAGGTTCGCTAGTAAGCTGCTTCTCAGGCTCGCTCGATTGTATCATCGGGGTAGTAGCTAGCAAATCTAGAGGTAGAGTTTGCAACCTCTGCTCTCTAAGTTTATTAAATTCTACTAACCCGTCATCATGGTATCTCATTTTAGCTAGCTGCTGCACCTGGAATATAGACTCGGCGGAGGAGAACAGGTCATCAAACTCATCTTCCTTATGTTCAAATTTAGTGAGTTTGGTTTGATCTATAGCATTATAGATGACTTTCTTCGGGTCGAAACGTCTATTAGGCAGAGTGGCGAGGCTTAGGATGTTAATGTTTTCTGCCTCTTTCTCTGCATGTTTATAATCATGCAGAGTATAGACGCCACACCTTAGAGGAAAAGGAGGCCAAACTTGCTTCTTTAAATTTCTGAGAGTTTTTGTGGCTGATGCAATTGTAAGCTGATATGCTATTTCGCGAGCTAATAGCTTGTCTGGTATGTACAAGGGGAGGACATGAGGCCTGGCTTGACTACCAAAAACTCTTACATAAGTGAATTTTTCTTCTCCAAACCAGGTTCCTAAGGCTGTCAAGTCAATCTCTGCCCGAGAGGAGATCTTAGGGGCAGGTTTATCCAAAATTGCATAGTAAATAGGTAGCATGAATCCATTGCAGACTTGGTATAAATGATGTTTATAATGAGCTTTCCATAATTTCTGGTGGTAGATATGAATAGGCATAGGGTCTTGTGGAATCCATCTCCACCCTAACACAGGAAACTCAGAATTAAAACAAAGGGTATCGAAAATATAGGCACTAAAGTAAAATGGAGGGATGAACCTATCAGTAACACGGGATTTGTTTCTGAATTCAAGAATAGCTGTAGCCAACTTATCTGATAATATAGTCCCCAAATCCATGATTTCACTATTACATGCTGCTTCCATCAAAGGTACCATCTCTATGGAAAATTTTGAAGAATCATGCAATCCCCACAATCGACAGATCATGACTCCAGCATAACAATAAGGAGAGCATAAGGAGTCAGCGGAGTACTAACCTGAAGACTCATGTTTGTGTTTCACCGGGTTTTGTCTCCATTCTCGTATAGGCTCCGACTCAGTTTCATTCTCATCTCGAAACTTCTCCAGAAATGCTTTATTGTACTTCTTCTCTGGTTCGGGCAAATGGTACATTTGTCTGAAATCATTGGGCTGAAATGAACCGAATACTCTCCCATCAACAGTGCAAAATGTTCTGTCCGTAATTGGAATTTCTTCAATTTCCCATCTCACCACATCCGTATACGAAAGAATTTGCTCTCAAGCTGCTATCCTGTGTAGGTAGGAATCAGCCAAATCTTTTAAAGTAGCTTCAGATTTCTGGCTTGAACCTGCTGTAGCTCATACCGATGTTTGCTAAGGTTCCTCGTCTTCAACCAGGTTGTAAATATTTTGCCAAGTAGTGCTACCAAGGCTGAGACATGTGGTATCTGAGATTAATCCCTTTTTGCTTGGTCTCGGATCGGTGGCATGTTGTCCTGTTACCATAGAAGCTGAAGTCATTCTAGACTTCTTAGATTTCTTCCCCATTTGGTCTGGAATCATTACAATGGAAAAACTCTGCACAAGAGAAAAATGAACGTAATGCGGAGAATAGATGGCGAAAACCAAGTATGGAGGAATTGTGTCAATCAATGAATAATGGAAGATTTATCATAAGGCTCCCACGGATACAATCTCTGAAGGGATTTAGGCATAACTGCTCATTAATTGGCCGTTAAAACCTGTCAATCATTTAAATGCTCATTATATCCTTTACTTGCTGAATAATCGTTTAAGCGTGGATTTGATTTTTTGGCGGTTGGACGCAAGCGAATCACTATCAGGAAGAGAAAAGGCTTTCAATGATAATTAATATAATATAGCGAAATCATATCAATCCTTTTCGAAAGTCGCATTTGGGTTCATCACAATCGGCAATCGAAGGAAGCCTTGGGCAATTTTATTTAAGTTTTTATGGAATCCCCAATTGCCGATAGCGATATTGCTTGACTCGCATCGGGAGTTTTAAGGAGGAGAGTTTGTTATATTCATATCGCATTCCTCAATTGCCGATTGCGATATCGTATGGGAGCAAAGGGGAGGGGCCTTTTATTATTTTTTTTCCCGATAACCATTGGCTACTTGCTCTTATCACATCGGGGAGAATCAAAGGGTCATAGTTATGCATCCTTTGTTGTTGCGATATGTGATCTTCTGATCGCTTTATCGCAACAATAAAGAATTATTCGTTTTATTTTCGAGACTGATTATTTCAAAAAGGTTTTAAAATGTTTTGTTTATTTCCGAACCTTTAGAAGAGTGATGGATTAATACCAATTTAATCTAAAAGGGACCCATTTCATATTATAATTTTCTAAAGTAAGATTTTATGAAATGGGGGGTTGTTGTATAGCACAACAATTGGCGATTCGCTGGAAGAAACAATTATCTCTGAAAATCTTATTGGAATATTTGAACTTTCTTTACATAGATATCTTATCAAAAAGGAAAGTTCTAATATAAATAAGTATACACACATTCTGAATATAATAAAGGCATGTTTTTGCTAATTCTTTTCTCTTGTTAAAACTAAATACATTCTAAGTTTTAAATTGGCCTTTATTGGTTGATAATTATAAAACAAAACACCTTTCCAACTTAGCTCTTTTAATTGACTCCTTTGTCACAGGTAGAGCCTCTGCTGCCAACAAACGTTCATAGTTTCGACAGGGATACCTTTTAACCATTTGATTGTTCACGACCCCTCCCATCTCAAAGTATGATTGAAAGAATGAATTCAAAACATGTTTTCATATTTTGTATTTCTTTTCTTTTCCATTTTGTAAGATAAAAATCCATTGTCCTGGTTTGGTTGCCAGCTTATTTGACAATGCCATTCACTGGTTGTAATCTAATCGAACAAGCTGGCTCGTGATGAGACCCCTTGTCTTATGCTTATAAGCCATTACCCTGTTTTCGTATGCAGTGTTGGTAATGTCGGTTAGACTATTTCCCAATGATCATGGTAAGAAGGCTTGTGATAAGACCCCTTATCTTTATATCAGATATTTTAGAATTACACTCTGAGTAATAATAAACTTGGATGAATGGGATGGGCAATTTTCTCCTTAAGAGAAAATGGATGACAAGGTAAGAGTTGAGGATGCTAAGATTGAATCAATCTCTGTTTTGATATTGGTAACCCTTTTGTGGCCAGTTTGAAAACATTAAAATGATTTATAGTAGTTCTAAATCTTGAGAGGATTTTCACAAAAATAAAATGGGGTTTTCAGAATGTTAATATACCTAATTTCCTAGAAATTGTCCCTTTTGTTTACGATTTCTATTTTACAAAAATAAATATTAAAAGTACTTCTTCCGAGCAACATTTCAATATAGCAAAGGCAAATAGAAGCTATTTTACAACTTTATTTCCTAATG
>APFE031251553.1:2483-22809 GCA_000404065.3 Pinus taeda
TGCGAAAACTAAATATTTCTTTGACTTGGACTTTTCAAATTCCAAATCAAACTCCTGCAAGATGACAATCCATTTGGAATACTTGCCCCCCAGCAACTGTTTAGTCAAAATATAGATCATGGGGTTGCAATCAGAAATGACTGTAGTTTTGCGTAATAAAATGTAGTGACGAAATCGTTGGACAGCTTGAACAACTGCCAATGCCAATTTTTCCACATGTGAATATTTTAACTTAGTTGGATTCAACGTGCGACTAAGGTAATATATCACATGTTCCGTACCGAATTCATCTTCCTGAACTAACACCATTCTAATGGTGGAATAGGAGGCGACGAGATATAAGTAGTAGTCCTGGCTGTAGTTGGGAGGATGCAACAGCGGTGCATGGGTCAACGCATGTTTTAACGCATCAAAAGATTTCTAAGCTATCTCATCCCAAAAGAATGAAGCATTTTTTTTCAACAACCGGGTAAAACCCTTTGTAATCTCGGCGTAGTTAGGGATAAATCGACGTAAAAAGTTTGCTTTCCCTTGCAAACTTTGGAGTTGGCGAAGACTCGAAGGAGGAGGCAATTTGATGATAGCTTCGACCTTCGAAGGATCGACACGAATGCCGGCTTTTGAAACCAAAAATCCCAATAACCGACCCGTTTCGATGCAAAACACACACTTGTGGGGATTCAAACGAATTCAATAATGCCTACACCTCATGAAAATTGCTCGTAAATGGACAAGGTGATCAGCTCGATGTAAGGAATGAGCAGGCAAATCATCGAGATAAGGTTGCACAATGTGTTTTATATCATGAAACGCGTAAGACATAGCCCTTTGAAAAGTTGCGTCGGCATTCTTAAGACCAAAAGGTAATTTGCAATAAGCAAATGTTCCCCATGGACAAATGAATGTCATTTTTGGTTGATCGGCAGGCAGAATATTGATTTGATTGTAGCCCGAAAAACCATCCATAAAGGAGAAAATTTCACTGCCGACACAATCATCAATAATTTGATCGATATAGGGTGTAGGATAATTGTCTTTTGGACATGATCGATTAATATCCCTATAGTCGATACAGATTCTTATTGTCCCTTGCTTTTTGTTCACAGGAAAAATATTCGATACCCAATCCGTTAACGGGATTGGATAAATGAAACCTGCTTTCAACAGTTTTTCAACTTCTGCTTTAATCGCAACAACTTTTCTCGGGCGAATTTGACGTAAACATTGTCGAACGGGTTTAGCGTCTGAGTAGGTTTTAATTTCATGAATTACGATTGGTGGGTCGATTCCTGGCATTTCCTCATAAGACCAGGCAAACACGTCGCGGAATTCTTGAAATAGGGCCTTGTATGTTTTGATTTCATCATCCGTACAAGAGGCACCTATATGAACGTTTTCAATTATTCCAGGCTTAACTGAAATGTCAAGGGGAATGGTTTTAGAAATATTTCCCAAATTTAACTCAGAGTCAGGATATTCATTGGATTCTGAGCGTCCTTAACATATTCAGTTGTAAAGATTGATGAAAAATCGTTTTCAAAACGATCGTCCTCGGGTAAAAACGAAGATCTGTGATGTAGATCTTCCCATGGTAACTGATCGACACATAGGATTTCACAAATTTGCTCATCTGATTGAACAAGTTCGGAAAATGTTTATAGTTCCGAGGTTGACGTTGAAATTGAGTCGTCATGGACTTCGTTAATTAAGTCAATTTGGGTTGATATTGGGTCGGAAAATGACTGCATAGTCTGATATTTAAATTCATAGGGACTCAAAGGCATAAGAGTACAAAATGAGTCTAACTCAGTTTCAGAAGGAATGATCCAAGGATCATCATTAACGATGGTTCCTGATGAAATCATACGAATTGTTGCAGTAGAAGACAATGCGTTAATAGGAGGGAAAGGAAAAGTGCCCAGTAAACTAGAATCTTTAACTAACCCTACACCAACATCCCTATAAGGGATTGTCGCTTTGCCAACGTGTTGAATACTCTCAGCAGAGGCTGGGTTGGATGAAAAATATGACAATTGGTCTATAGTTATGATCTTTCCATTATGGGGGAACTTGATAAGCCGAAAGAACGATGAGACAACAGTTGTCATAGCGTAAGACCAACTACGACCCAAGAGAAGGTTGTAATCTAGAGGGGCATCAACCACCTCCACATCTAGATTAACGGTTTTTCCTTCTACCCCTATAGGTAGATCCTGTAAAATGCCAAATGGATGGAACCCACGGCCATCAAAGGCCTTAAGAATTGTCGGGGATTGATTGAGTGAAGGAGAACCAAGCGATCTCCAACACTGTACCGACATAATGCACGTGGAAGCTCCCTCGTCAATCACAATCCTATGAACAGGTCTATTTTTTACTATCACTGGAATCTGGACAGCCATTTGATGGGGGAGACGCGGTGCACTATTTTCTAGATCAAAGATTATTAGGTTCGGGTCCTGAATGTCAACAGCTCCTATAGCCGACAAAAGTAACTTGCGTTGTGCTGGACATGATTGCAGCACTTCCAAAGCCGACATTGCTGAGGGTGAAACAACTATATCCTCAACAATGTTGTAATTCTGAGCTGCTCTCGCATGTGGATTGAAAGCAGACCTTCGAAGTACACCCTTTGTGGGCGGTTTGATTACTAAGACCGGGTTAGGTTTCTCGATCTGTAGTGGATCGGAACCAAGAGCCGAGGTTGATGGATTGGACTGAGAAGATTCTGCTTCTTTTCCATCAACAAGACTTTTACTGCCATAATCTTGCGATTGAGTCGCAATCCTTACATGAGACATCATCAAGATGGGTTCTTTATTGGCACTAGAGGATGAACCGCTCATCTTACTATCTTGAGCTAGAAAAGGATCCTTCAAGACAACAGGAGTTTGGGAACCTTTGACGATTTTTGCAACCTCCGCCCGATGAGGGCAGTCTCTCATATAATGGTCTTCATCACAAATGAGACACGGATAACGAGGTTTGCGTTTTTATTCAGAGGGTTCCACTTTTTCTGGTTTCTCATTTGGATTTTTCCCCTTATTCTTCTTTTTCCCTTTCTTCTTACCACTGTTTTTAGGTTTAGCTGTAGAAGATTCTGCAACGTGAATATCGGCGGAAAGTTCCACGGAAGATTCTCCTGTCGGGGAATCTGAAAAGGTTATTATAGGAGAAGAATTCTTAGAAGATTTCTTCTTACTTTTAGTATTTACCGTGCCAATCATACCATCAGTGGCATGAGACCCTGAAGGAGCAGCAACGATTTGATTTTGATTAGGTAGGTTGGGTATCTTCTCGTGTAACGTACCCGACTGAGTGTAAACTAAGTCAAGGTATTGCACTTGAGCAATTACTTGCTCCTCAGTAACTACTATGGCTTTAGCTACATCTCCAGTGATCTTAGGCAACAAAGGTTTTACAAACCACTCAGTTAAGATTTGATCCGGGATATAAACCTTCACTAAACGCCGTCGACGTCTCCATTCATGGATATGATCGGAGATGTAAGTGGACATCGATTGCTTTAATGAAGTTAATAGCTCCGTGCCATTGTCATATCTGACTGGCAACTGAAAATGAGTTAAAAACGAGGTAGCTAACTGACTAAAATCATAAAAAGTGGCTCGCGGTAATTCAATATACCATTTGGCCGCAAGACCAATTAGAGTGCGTTGAAACAAACGTAAACAAATAGAATCATCAGAAATGGAGTTGGATGCACACCAGAGATGATAAGTCATCACATGGTTCGACGGGTCCTCTCCAGGTTTACCTTCAAATTTCGGAATGTCATTGGGCAACTTATGCGGCATTGGCGGCCAATACGGAAGATAATTGATTGGATCGTTCGTAAGGCGCGTCAAGTCAGGTAAGTCCAAAGTTGCAATGAATGGTAACTGATGATTAGGGTCTCTGAAACTTGGGGTCTGCAAACCAGCCCCAGGAGGAGGATATCTAGGATAACTAGGAATGGGAATCGCATTCGGGATATTTTGTCCTCCTGGAAAACCAGGATTAACTGGACCAAACTGGGGTTGCTGAGGTTGTTGATATGTATACCCAGGGTACGGTTGATACTGATAAGTTGGTTGCTGCGCAACATGACCATATTGAGGTTGATACTGTCCTTGGTACGAAGGTTGATAAAATTGAGGTTGAGAAGTAACAACCATACTTCCTACAGGCATCTGGACCGAATTCTGGACCGTAGATCCAGACGAGGTAAAGAGGTCTGAGGAACAGATACAGGAACAGTAGAAACCGGAGCTGCTGATACTCCATAAGAAGGTGGGGTATGTCAGGCCAAGAGTAACTCCAGAAATCTAATTTGTTTATTCATTTAGCCAGCTATCTATTATATACATGAATGGAGTACGAGGTGTACTAGGCCCAGCCTGACATTCAATTCCCCCAATCACTGAGGATTAGGTGTCAACATTCCCCCCCTTAATCTGAAGGGATGCTGAGATGGACCAGCGACCATAGGTTGTCCAGGTTGAGATGATGACTGCACATTCGGTTGCAAGACCTGCTGATTTTCAGATGGATCCCACACCAAATTCGTTCCGGGGTATGGACCTTGAGGATACTGAGGACCATAACCGAGTTAAGGATAAGGTTGATAATACGGTTGACCAGAAGGCGGTTGGTAACCTTGAGATGGGTACTGACCTTGGGGTTGATAACCCTGAGACAGGTACTGATACTGGGGTTGACCTTGAGGTACATATTGATATTGAGGTTGATTTTGGGGTACATACTGATACTGAGGTTGACCTTGGGGTACATACTGATACTGAGGTTGACCTTGGGGTACATATTGAGTCTAGGGTTGACCTTGAGGAATGTACTGTCCCATAGGTATGTATTGTCCTTGAGGTTGTACCCTGGGCCCAAATTGAGTACCTTGAGGCTGCCCCCTAGGCATATACTGAGTACCCTGAGGTTGCCCCCCAGGCACATATTGAGTACCTTGAGGTTGCCCCCCAAGCAGTAACTAACCACCTTGAGGTTGACCTAACATCATCAGAATTTCTTCTGCACTCAACGGCTTAGTACCACTACTTCCAGTTAACATCTTTTGTTCGATAGGACAAGGAGACGCTCCCGAAAAAGTACCAGAAATGGACTGATACCCAACAGGAACAGAAGGACCGTCGTATAAATAGGCTTCTGGAGATTGGGAATACATGGATGATGGAATAGACATATTCAATGCAGGATAATGCTCTCTAGGTGAAGGGTGATAAAAAAATGCGAGGTGGTGTAAAACTGAGTCCCGGATTTTCCAAAAGATTGGTCAGTGAACGGTACCAACCAGTGCTCCTAGGCGGACTATAAAAAAATGATTCACACTCCCTAAACTCTAAAATAGGTCGAATATCTAGAAAAGGGAAGCCTTCTTCGATATCCGCAATAGTAAGCTCTTCGATCGCTATGAGTCCAGCGGGAAGATCTCGGGTAATTACAGTTTCTACCCTAGGAGAACTAGGACCACTAGGAGTCGGAGAAACAAACTCTGATACGGGAGTAGGAGCAACTTCAGATTCGGGTTCAGATACGTCAGGTTCTTCACCTATATCACTAGTAGACGCAATTCTACCAGTAACCTCTGAAATTACTACTAGTTAAGAATCAGAATATTCTACCAAAGAAGGTTCTCCTTCTTCAGGTGACCCACTTCTACTGCTACTGGGAGATACGAGGACTCGCAAGCCTTCAAAGTGACTTGGTATATCTTCAAGAGGTTGACCTCGAAGTCTACGAGAAGTCCTCAGTAAATCAGCCACATTAACAAACTCACGGGATTGGCCCCGAAGTCTACGGGAATGTCTCAGTAATTCAGCCACAGTTAAAGACTTTTTAACTATTTCACACACAAACAAAGTAAAATCTCAATGAAAATCACCTAAAGTCTCTAAAGAACCAAACAAATTGAATCACACGCCCTAAAGAATCTAAGAGATCAAACACACACAAACAGTAACTTTCCGGACCGAAAACACTAGTTGGTGATGAAATCCAACATCGCATAGTTCGATACAGAAATAGCGGTTGGAACAATTACCCCGGAAACCTGCTTAATGAATAGAATGGACCAAGTTTCTCCACTTAACCGTCTCGAGTGAAGAGAACCCCCCAGAAAATCCAAGTGAGTCTAGCCAACGTCTGCTCCAGGTACAATGGGATCTTCCCCCCACCGTCACCTTAGGAAGAATCCTAGAGAATATGGTCACTAAGGTTACCAACAGAAACAAATATACCTGGGGGAACAGTCTACAATCCGATACGCACACAAGGGCAGAGTACAAGACTCAATCCCTTGAAGGCCTCCACATAAACCGAGTTTACCAACAAGTGACCCCAGCTCCTCGACAATGGTTTAATCGAGTTTTTACCGTTTGAACGTGATATCTGCGTCGTTCCCAATGGAGGAGGATTGATTTCCCACACTGGTTGGAATGATCGCGTGCTTCTCCTTTTAAGAGGATCTTTCCCAGAGCATAGAGCAACATGGATTTTCTCCTACCGCAAGATAAAGCTACTTGTTTGTTTTGCTATCTGGAGTTAATTACTCCCTACTCCAAGATACTAGCCTAAGCTATATTGGGTGTATCAGAGCACTTAGAAACAAAAAAAATTGCTAGATTGATTTTATTTTAAGCGTGATTTTTAGTGGTTTTTTATTTAAGTCAAAAGGTGATGGAGATGAAACTTATGGTGTAAAGACTCGACTCAAAATTACTACAAAAATGCACTTAAGATGATTAACTAATCTTTTCTCTTCAATGAAGTTCTAGCTAGGAAAGAGTTGGAAGATGCAAATACTTAAAAACACAAATTTTTCTTTAACGATCAAATCAAAAGAAGAGTATTCGTTTCAATGTACTCAAAAACGAGACAACTAATTATTTCCACAAGAATTTCTCTTTTCGTTCGAAAACTCAAATGCTACTAAGAACAAACTTTTTCAAAAGAGACATTTCATTTTTTGTTAAAGCACATTTAAACTATAACTAAAACAAATCTTTGATAAAACTTTTGAATAAAGCAAACTTAAGACCTACAAACTAAAAAAACCCTATTTGAAGTAAAAGCTTACAAAAAATCTTTTTTAGGATGTTTTACTTGGTCACAAGCAAACCAAGGACTAATTTGTTCAGAATCACAAATAAGTCAAGAACAACCAATTTTGTTTTCCTTTTTTAAAATGAAAATCCAAACTTTCAATCACAAGTTTATCGAAGTTTTGTAAAGAGAAAACTCAAAGGGGATTTCTCAACAAGGGGAGATTTCATAAATGGTCAGACTCTCAAGAAGACTGGTAGACACTAAGGTGATCTGAAGTCCCTACAGCCTCTAAGCTCAGAGCCACTACATAACCAAATCGAAAAACAAACCCAACAAGCAAAACTCCTAGGAATTTCACCTAAAACCCTAATGCTAATGAAATTAAACCAAGGAAAGATTTCAACCAGTCACATGCAGATATGGGCAGAGAATAACCACTAGAAAAACAAGATAAAACTAATTTAAAGAGTAAAACTCAAAATTTCAAAATTTTAGCAGGGTACGCAGGTTCAGAGTTTACACAGGTGCGGGTACGCTCTATGCACAAAGTAAAAGTGCGTACAGGTACACACTGTGATACACGTGCAGAATGTGGACTTCGACTAAAGTAATGAAAAATAAAAAACAAACCTAAATCCACTAAGTCTACCCAAGTCCACAAACAACAAGCCAAAAACAGAAACAAAAAGGCAAGTTTCTCAAGTCAAAGAAAAACGACGAAAATAATCAAGTCCCCAGCGGAGTCGCCATTTTGTCATGCAGAATGAGTCGATCTTGCGGACAAGATAGACCTTCCTAGAATCTAAATAAGACCTAATGAAAAGCAAACAAACCAGACACTATCTTTCTCTAAATGTGCTTTATAAATAATGGCAAACAAATGTATTTAAGGCCTACCTCATGTCCAATGCAAGTTTGGGGATGCCTTTGCTCCTTTGATCCAAGTAAGTTCCTTTGTCACAAACCTGAAAACACAAACAAGGCAAATGATTAAATAACACCTGAATAACCAGTATTATAAAACATATTTAACATGAAAGTCAAGGAGTCCATGAAACAAATAACATGAGATACTTGTTGAGAAAAATGAGCTTGATTATATTAATTCAAAAGGAGAAGAACTTTACAACCTTTGCCTTGACGTTGTACAAGCTCCTCCCAGGGTCCAACAAGAAGTCTCCTCTACTTTGACAAGCTTCATTCACTCCCCAATGAAGCCAAAAAGGTATGTGATCTCTCCTCTTAGGCTCAAATAGGAAGTCTTGATTTCACTAGCATTTACCCTCAAAAGTTCAGCTTCTAACCTCCCCAGCCACTGACCCAATGCCTCAATTTATAGTGCAATGGAGGTCAGATACTAGGTCCTCGTTCAAAGGGATAGAATCCTCCTTTAAAGGGATAGCTCCTCCTAACAAGGGATTAGCTCCTTCTCTTATGGGATGCATGAACCACTTTGGAGCGAACAATCCACGTCAAAATTCCTTCTAGAAAACTCTAGAATTAACCCAAAGTGAGTTTTTTAAGATAAAAATTGCGCCTTTTGACTTTCACAGGGGTACGCACCCTCCCCTTTACATACAGAGCGTATAAGTACGCAGATATCCTAAACAAAAGGTGCGGGCCCGCAGGCAAAAGTGAGAGATAGTGCGGAACCAGAGTTACATTGTTTTTTGATGTATTTCTCTCATTTCTAAAGCTTTTTTGAAGAGCTGAGGTCTGAGACTTGCTTAGGAGGCTGGTATAGGTGGTGATAGACCCATACCGACTGCAAATAATCAAGGTGATGATATTTTTGTGTAACAACCCTGGCCATCTCTTCTCTAGTGTCGCGCACCCCTGTGGCCAATTTACGGATGCGTGCCTCCATCGATTCCTCTTCTTGAATGGCCAACTCCAGGACCATTTTGCAGGCTTCCTCGACGACTTGCATTATCTGTTTGTTCTTCTCTACTACTTCGTTGCACTGCAAGCTCAATTTCTCAATGTTGAATCATTTCTCTCTCATCACCCATATAGTGTGACTCTCCCTGACTCGAAGTTCCGCAATGACTCCATCTTGCAAGAGATAGAACGTCTCCCGAGGGAGTGCAGCCATATTTAATCCAATGCCTTTCAAACTACTTATCGTGGCCCTATCGGCCTCCTTCTCTGTAGTGAGTGCCCATCTTTTAGCACTATCATGTCGGTCACCCTGGTGCACAACATTTCCTCGGTAGCTGAAGTGTCAATCGCAAAGCTGGTGGACATTGTGCCAGCCTGTGGAGTGCACAACTCCAACTCCTATATTTCTATTCGGAGAGACCCTAATACCAACACTTGTTGTTCCTCAAACTACTGGAGGGCCTCCACGATGACATCCCTGATCGTTTCATCAATATCATGTAAATCCCCCTTAGTGAGGGTGATTGGGTCGAAAGAAGTCTTTGAGGATTTTGTCTTCTTTTGCGGACGCTTGAGTTGGGTGGACGTCATCTGTGGGTTTGTGCCACCTTGTTCCGTGTCAGTCTCTAGTTCGGGCGAAGATGACTTATGTCCTTCACGCTCATCATCTATTGTTTTATGCTGTTGTTTTGCCAACTTCGCAGTTTCGCGTGCTACCTGGGCCTTAGCTACTACTTCTTCTTTCCTGCGCTTTTTCGCTACCTACGCCATCTGAAGTTTTGTTTCTTATTTCTTGCATTGCGCATGGAGCCAGCTAAAGAGCGCCACTCCGACAGCGAAGACTCAAGGACTATGAATATCATATCGTCAGTCACCAAATATGGTAAATCATGCCACGTCTTCGTCGAGTCCTTCAGCACCCTGATGAAGAAATGGTGGAAGTCTGCATTGAACTCTGTAAAGATCTGCAAACTTTTGTAGACTGTGGTTGATAATCATAGCTTGCGATTGATCCCCATCTGGATATTCATCTCCATGAATATCCAAAATATCTTGCTCTCCTTTATCCTCTGCGTGTCCTTGGTTGCCCACAGCAAAGCGTAATTCACTGCTTCTAGAAGGTCCGACACGACCAAAGGCAACTAGCTATCTTCGGGAAACTCCCATGCCACTAGTATGATCGAAAATAGGAGCCATGCATAATGAAATGTTTTTCCCTACTCCTGTGTCTCACAAAAGTTCGCAAGGAACTCACCGCATAGGTAGTTCACACAATTGAACTTGACTCTTTCTGCGCATTGCGTCGCTAGTGCAACCACTAGCACGAGCACCTCATCTGCGTGGCACTTCTGCATCACCTTCCCTTCCAATATTTGTGTCATGACCTTAACTATAGAGTTGTTGATGCTGGAGATGGCATACCCTCACTTCTTCTTCTCCAACTTAAATTTCTTTTTCATTGCCTCCATGAGGGCCAACTCACCACATTTTCCCTCTGAAACATTTGTTGGGTCCTCTCCTGAGCAAGGTAGCCGTGTAATCCGGTGAATCATATGGTCTATCATGGGGATGGGCTCCTCAAGCCACAAGCACCCATCATGCACCAAGCAAAGCAACTACTTGATGACGAAGACGGCCACTGGGGCACAGTGGTAATGCAGCACCAAGAGCAGGTTTAGGAACCTAGCCTTCTCTACACCTCTGAGCCATTTATGCGGCCCTAATCTAACCATTCCAGCCTTCGCATCGATCTTCTAGCGCATCAGCTTCTCAGTCACTAAATGCAGGAACTTCTTGTGGTCTGTGAGGTCCCAGTATTCAAACTTCAACGCAGGAATCCGCCCCAAGTGCGGTCCCTCAAAGATAATATCATCTAGGAGTAGTGGATTCTACGGAGAGCTCTTGCTCTCATTGTTATGTAACCAGCTCAGGAAAAAGATAGAAAGGAATTTTATGTAACCAGCTCAAGAAAAAGATAGAAAGGATAGATCAACGCCTTAGAATTCAGCCTCTTCGAGGGGGCAACCTCCTTTACATTACATAAATGAACAATTCTTGGATGATCCAAATGAACAAAACTCCTTTTATATATAGGAAGTCTAAGGAGCACAATATAACCCAGCCGACCTAACAATAATAATATAAAGCCACAAAAATAACAATAGAGGGATTCTATGGGGCACAGTAATAACAAAATGGGGAAAATAGGGGCACAATAATATTAATAAGGGGTATAACTACAATAGTAAAGGGGTAATCACTAGTATTATAGGGACCCAACACTCATCTATATCCTTCGAAACCTTGGCTTTACCCTTTTGTGGAGGCAAATATTCAACTAATCGGGTAATAGGGTCTGCACCCTACGTTTCAACTGCCATCTCTTCATCCTCCTCCTCCACCGCGATTTCTTCAAATTCCTACTCTTCTGCCTTCAAATTAATGGCCTTCCCCTTTCCTGCAATGTGAGCTTGGTCCTTAATGGATTTCGAGGCGAGACGTGCACCGCGATCATGGCCTGCTTATCCTTCTTAGGTCTCGATGTTCGCGGTGATTTAGGGACCTCAACGATTATTCTGGTGCTCTCTGTGGCTTCCACTTCCACAATTTCCTGCGCAGCTGCCTCAATTGTCAGCCTGTCACTACTCTTGTGTCCATGGCTTCTTCAGGTGCTGACATAGCGCTACTCCATAGTTCCTTTAGTGTCTCAAGTAGTTGCTCAAACAATTAATTCATTTTCAGAGTCTCAAATAAGTCTTGGTTCATGACTACTCGAGTGCGCAACAACTCAATTCTCAAATTGCCAAGTGTTGTTTGCTGGACATCCATTTGTGATTTATAACACCTTTTGAATTTGAATTCGACCGTCCCCCCCACATTCGGTCCATTAATGCTAGATTGGCAGCAGATTTCCACAAATCTAACCCATAAAGTTTGCCTTAAATGTCTGCTACCCGCTCCATTTGGCCTCAAACCCACCATCAAATCATGAGTAGTGACTTTAAGGGTCACTTTCCGACAGACCTGCGCACCAACGCAGCTATCTTCGTGTTGTCGTGGACCCTATGACACTTCGCTATTGTGTGCATTCCTAACATCGCGCAGTTCCCAAGCAGAGTAGTTTATAGTCCTGCGCCTCCTTTCAGTTGCCTGGAGCACTAAGATTGTGCCACTTTCATATAGTCACATCGTCAGATCGTCGGTGTATGGCTTCAAGCAACTGCCATTCACCTTTCCAAGGAAGGGTTCTTCATTTAACTTGGCCAGCTATACCGCGCCTCCGTCGGTAATCTCTTTAATAATATACGACCCTAACTAGTGCATCCTGAAATTTCATGGGAATTTATCAAACTTACTATCATACAACAACATCAGATCATTTACCTTGAATGTGCGCATATTGATGTGTCGGTTGTTCCATTTTGCTCTTCGACATGCTGGTTAAATCCAACCAAAAATTGTTCTTCTTCAAGCTCATCCAACTGCACGAGCCTCTCCTCCACGGATCCGCGATCCATCATACCTATGAGTGCTGCTATGCACAGACTAGGCATGATGTATTCCATAGGCATTTTGGCTTCCACTCCATAGACAAGCCTAAAAGGTGTTTGTCCCATCAGTTTCTTGCATGTCGACCGATAATCCCATAACACTGCAAGTATGCGTAGGTCCCAATGACTTCGCTGCACATTACATATCTTGGTCAACGTGTTTTCAAGCACTTTGTTGAATGCCTCCACTGTCCTATTAACCTGTGGGTGATAAGGTGTACTCTTCTGGTGATACACTTGAAATTCCTTTGTTAGCGCGTTGATCGTCTCATTCAGGAAGTGTTTATCATGATCACTCATCAAGATATTCAAACATCCAAATTGCATCAGTACGTGTTCAAATAGAAACTTCACGGCAGTCATGCCTATGTAATCCTTCACCGGCTACGCTTCTTCCCAATGGGTCAGATACTCCATCGCAGTGATAATATACCTCGCGCATGTTTTTCCTTGAGGTTTAGTAGGTCCTACAAAATATATTTCCCACTTTTCAAAATGTTGCAATGTCATTTGTGGATTCAAAGGCATTTCATCCCTCCGCGATGGCCTTCCTGTCTGCTGACATACGTCACATGCCTTGCAATATGCTCTTGAATCCTGATGAAGGTTTGGCCACCACAACCCGGCACGTAGAATATTTTGTGTGGTTTCTCTTCCTGCATAATGTCCTCCCGCAGCGCCTCCATGAGCATCTGCGAGGATGCTGCTTCGTTCAAATTCAAGTACATACCTTCACAATATTTCATCATTCCCCATCTTGTATAGATTCCCAGAAATGAGAGAGAAGTCTGTTGCGCATACCACTAATTCCTTCTTCTGCTAAACAGAGTATCCTTCTGGCGCAGTTCCAGTTGTTAGAAAGTGTCTTATATCTTCAAAATGTCCATCCGTGATGCACACAGCAAACACCTGCACGTCGAGTAATCCTTCCTCCAAACTAGTAGGTTCCTCCCCTGTCTTGATGCCTAACAGATGATCTGGTCCCGCGTTCAATCATCCAGACTACACAACAACTTCAAAATTGTATTCTTGGAACAATAAAAGCCATCTACAAATGTGCCCCGCCAACACAGGCTTATTGACTAGGTACTTTAGCGCGAAGCGATCTATATACATCTTAAAGTGGCCTCCTAGCAAGTAGTTTTGGTACTTATGGAGAGCATACACCATAGCTAGCCCCTCACGCTCAGTGGTGGAATAATTCTTCTTTGCTTTGGATAATCTGCAGCTTGTGAATGTGATAGGGTGATCCAAGCCTTCTCCACCATCTGATGAGCCTAGGTATTGCAACAAGAATGTTGCAACTCCCAGGGCTACCAGCTTTTCTTATCAACCGGGAGTTCATACAGACTTGGAGGTGATAGTGCTATATGCACAAGTATAAGTGAAGGTATTTCCTGTTGTCACTGCTCATCTGGCAAGAGACCCTAGGGGTTCGAAGCCAGACTTCTATAGGGTCAGAAGAAGCTTAACTCTTTGATGGAAGAAGAGCAAATCTATCCTAAGGGAGAGCTACTTCTACTGCAGTATTGAAGAAAACAACATGAAATGCTAAACCATACCATAACCTAACTAACCATCAAACAGTTATGTTAAGAAGAATAGCTAAATTAACACTAATCTAATGTTGTTATCTAAGTTGCAGAGGTAAAGAGCATCAAAACGAGACTAAGGTGTAAGCAAAGGAAACTAAGCTAAATTGGCTTTCAAGCGGAAGAGCAGTCGAGGGACGAAATTAGTGAAAGGAGGACGTGATGGAGAAACAGTGCATAAGAACCGTTGGATCAGTCGAGTAAAAGGAAAATGAACGACGGAGATTGGATCATAGGAGGTTACGTAGATAGATGCGTAAACAGGGTTAACTAATAGGATGAATGATGGAGATCTTATCATGAAGGCTTAAGTGAATGGATGGACGAACAAGGGAACAAAGCAGATGAATGACGGAGATTGTGTCGCAAGGGATTAGGTGAGTGAATGGATGAACAAGGTTAACAGGAGATGAATGACTAAGATCTTATCATGCAGGTGAAGTCAAGAGATGGACGACAGAAATCATATTGCGGGGAAAAGAAATGTGTGGAAATGAGGGAGCGGGTTTCTAAGGCAGTAAGTATTTTCTCGCATGCCCTTCAGGCTGTAAGCAGTATTTCAAAATTCCACGTGATTAGACTTACTGCGCGACATGTAGCACAAGAAAACCACTTTTCTTGCATGTTCTCAGGTGGGTAACATTCATGCATTAATCTGCACGAGATTGCATGATGGACGTTAGATCAGGTGTGGCTGATCAACAGTGGAGATCGACCAAGCTAGTTGGCGATCAGGTGAAGCGACAGTCATCGCATCAGGCAGGCATATCGATAGTGGGGACTTAAAGTGCATAAAGTGATCAAGTGACGCACCAGCCATCGGATCAAGGGACAGATTGACGATGGAGATTAAAGCTCATAAAGTGAGTGGAAGACTCCACGCGAGGCAGCAGTTGGAGAAAATAGTGAATCAGATGGTGATTGTGAAGGTTTGGTGTTGATTAGACAATGAGGAAGCCAGTGCTGGTGAACAAATAACTGCATTAAACAGTGAACTCCATAGCCCATGCGAGAACTAGAGACCTCTGTTTTTGGGGCTGCTGAAGCGTCCCTTCCTCAAGTCATGGTCCCAAAGGAAGGAGATGAGGCTGAGACACCTACGCACAACCTGATAGTGATGTTTTTCCTCTAACTAACCTATGAACTGAAAGAAGGCATAAATGAAAGTAAACTACAACAAATGCAGCTACTAAAGCAAATGAACAGGAAAACCATGCATGATCTATGTTATATTGTTGTAATGAAAGTGCAACTACTTAAGCAACTAAACAATGAAAACCATCAGGCTACTTAAGCAAATAAACAGAAAACTATGAAGCTACTTAAGAAAATAAATAGAACAAGACTCTATGCTAGCATACATGTACAGTAAAGAGGAGTTGTGGCTGCTTGGGTCGAGCCCTAACCCAAGAGCTTCAGCCCTCAGAGTTAACTCAGAGTTGGCTTAAACAAAACTCATTCTTATTATAAAAACCATGGATTACAGAGCAAACTATCACAAGTCTTTGCAGCTCATAAATAAAACAAAGTTTTACAAAATGAAGTCTGAATCCTAATGAGGTCCTAAGCCTCTCTACTTATACATCTGCTAAACTGGTTTCTATCCTTTTCCTTGCTCGACTGCCTTCTAGTCCTTAAAAGGATGATTGTTTGCACTCCGAGCTAATGGAGGAATATTTGAATGGAGGGGTAGTAAATGAGGAGGATTTACCTCCTATAATTACTCTCCATTGTCCTATTCAAGTTTTGACCAAGGTCTTTGCCATAGTTCCTTGATTTTATCCTTTATGCCTACATTTTTCCTTGCTTGTATCCTTTATTCCTGCATTATATGCACATTAGACCACAAAGCAAAATATCCAAGTCTAACTCATCTCATAAACAAAATATAATCAGAAGTATGTAATAAGGCCCATATAATTACCTAATGATGAGGCTCATCATCACCCCCCCTACTGAAAGTGTTGCTCATCCTCTGAGCAACTTAGTCCATGTCCATGTCTGTAATGGCTCTGGTAGCCTCTCTGACATCCCATGCTTTTGTTGTGGTCTCCTCTTCTTGTTTATAGAAGCCTGCTTTCCTTTCTACTTCTTCCCACTGCCTCTTTTCCTCTTCTTCTTTTCTCCCTTCTAGTATCCCTAGGAGCAGTGATGGATTGAGTTTTAGTGCTATCCAGTTGACCCTCAACCTTTGCATTTATTGCTTATACATAGGTTTCATGTTGAGTGCCTCTCTCAACCTTTGAGGGGAGTGATATTCTCTAATCTTCAAGCTGTGTGGCAGTGTTTTCCATCTCCTTTAGCAGGCATGTATATTATCATCTCTTAGCAGCCTAAACATATCCTCAAAATGTGAAATTGCTTGCTCTTGGGCAGCAAGATATCTAGGTGCCAGTTGAGGGTCATTTGCAATTATATTATGGGTGTTGATTAAGGCCATGGGATTTGATGGTGTAGCTATGATGAAAGAGGTTCATTTTTCTCTCTGGCCAATATTCTTTTCATCTCTGCAGCCCTTGACTTCTCGTGCTTCATTGATGATGCCCAAGCCATTAATTGTAGATCTCCTAGCTCTGAATTAGGATCCCAAATATTCATGTCTGTGAGGGCCATGCTGTGCAAGTAAAACTCAGCTACCTTGGCCCTATCCTCTAGGGCATTTTGATCACAAAGATCAATAAACTGACTGCAGTCTTGAAATGGCATGGTGCCCCTCTGTGCTAGTGTTTTAATCTGAAATTGCAGCCATTGTTCTCTAAGGTAAAGAGCATAGGATTTAGCTGGAATCCCACACTGGATGGCATCTTGCTATTCTTTCTTCTTTGTTTCAATGCCTTCTTCCTCTTTTGTTTCAACATCATCCTCCTTCTCTTCTGCTTCATCATGTCCCTTTGTATTATTTTCTTCTTCATCCATCTCATCCCCATCTAGCTTTGTATCTTCTTTTTCGAGTTTTTCCTCCTCCTCATTGACAGAAGGACTAACATGATATGTGAGGGTTTTGATGTCATCCTCTGTTGGTAAGTCTCTGAAGATTGACCATGTTATAGGGATCTTGAGGTTTTGGAGGGAATCCTTCATGAAAATTATGATCAAACCATGGTGAGCCAATTGTTGGGAATTCCCTTCCTTTACTTTATTGCTAGAGTCTATGAGTGATTGCATCAAGAAATAGGGTATGATGAGTCTTTGGTGAACTTATGTTTCTACCCCAAGTCTTAATACTTCAAGCATTCTCAAATGGTTGCCATAGCAATATTGTATCTATGAACTCCTACATTCTCTTTTGACTTATTAAATAATTTCCTTTTTGCCACCTTTTCACTTATAAACTAGCTACCTCTTAACCTTTACAACTTTTGATCAAATGATGCATATGAGTGAGTGAGTGGGATACTTACCTGTGGTCTTGATTCCATGTTGCAGTTGTCAAAGATCAGAGGTGTTGCTAGTGGTCATTCTTCTTCCTCTTTTGTTGTCTACTAATGGTTTCTTTGCTTTTGGAGGTGTCTGTGACTGGAGATCTGATGTTGCTGCTTCTGTGGAGCTCCTAGATTTGATGTTACTACTGTTGTGGAGTTCTTAGATTACCACTTGGCAATGTTTGGTGTCTCTTATAATTTCTTGATCATGTTGCTGGCTAGTGCTATGAGGATGTTGTAATGAGTGGATAGAGGGAGTAAGAGTGTATGTGGATGCAGGGATGATGGTAATGGTTGAGGTGATTCTGTAGAAATCACAATCTTCACCTAAATTGAAGCAATGAAGTTGAAAACAATGGAATTGAGGGAGGGATGCATGGTAAGGAGTGAAGCAAATGAATACATGTGAGGCAGGGTTCCCTTTGGATCTCTTCTTTGCTCCTTGCTTGTCTTTCTCACCCACCTATAAATAGCAATTACATTTTTTCTTTTATTATTATTATTATAATATATATATAGATATATATATATATATATTAAAAACACCTAGGCTGCCTTAGAGAGGTTTTCACCCTAGATATCTGCCCTAGGCGCCTCAAGGAAGGTTTTCACCCAGGGATCTTCTTATCCTTTTCATTTTTCTCATCCTTGGGCTACCTCATGAGGTTTTCAACCCAGATATGGGACTCAAACGCCTCATGGAGGTTTTCACCTGAATCCTTATTCTTTTTTCCTTGTCCAGTGACCTGATGAGGGAGGAGCTGGAACTTGCTCCACCATCATAACTGTCTTATTGATATTGTCAATGAACTCTTGTTTTGATAAAGGCCTCTTGTACATTTTCAATTGGTGTCCATTAACTAGCAATGGAATGGCTTCTTCATCAATAGTTCTGATTTGCATTGAACCATTGTCATGGCATCTTTCCACCACATAAGGTCCAAGCCATCTTGTCCTTAGCTTTCCCTTGAAGTATTTATACCTTGAATCATATAACAATCCCCAATCTACCTCTTGAAATTTCTTCTCCTTGATATGTTTTTCATGCCAAATCTTCCTCTGAAGTTGAACTATCTTTGTATGTAGGAGGGCTTGCATTATGAATTCATCCAAGCCATTTAAATGTAACGATCTTTGTTTTTGTGCATGACTGAGATCCAAATCTAGTTCGGTTTCCATCCTCAATGTGTTATATTCAAACTCAATGGACAACAAATCCTTTTTCCCATAGACCATCTCATAGAGTGTAAATCCAGTGGTGGTCTTCCATGTTGTATTATAGGCCCAGATGGCCTCAACTAGTCCCTCTGCCCAATCCTTCCTGTTGCTGCTCACTACCTTGGTTAAGATGTTCTCCAATGCCCTATTGGTCACCTCCACTTGCCCATTAGCTTGTGGATGATAGGGAGTGGAGGTCCTATGCTTGATTTTGTGATGGCCGAGCAGTTCTTCAATCATGCTGGAGGTAAACTAGCTACCTTGGTCTGTGACTAGCTCTCTAGAGTACCTAAATTTGTATAATATATTCTCCCTTAGGAACTCAGCCACCTTCTCTTTTGTTGTTGCCTTAATTGCTTTAGTTTCAACCCACTTAGTCAAATAATCACTGCACACAATGATGTGTTGTTTTTTCTTTGAAGGAGGCTTGATAGGCCCAATGAAGTCCATGCCCCACTTGTCAAATGGCTCAAAAATAACTTGAGGTTGTAGGGGAATTTTGTCTCTTGGAGTAGGCTTTCCCATCCTACGACACTGATCACACTGACTAATATAATTTTTCACATCCTGATGAAGAGTAGGCAAATAATAACTTGCTTGCAACACTTTGAATGTCGTCCTCTTTGCTGCAAAGTGATCTCCACAAGGCCCACCATGACAGGTCAGAAGGATGTCAAAGACTTCCTCTTCCCTTACACACCTTCTCAAGATTTGATCTGTGCCAAGTTTGAATAGATTGCCCCCAATCCAGGTGAAAGGGGCACTTTTCCTCATTATCTTGCTCTTTTCTTTGGAAGGCAAGTTTGGTGGGAAATGTGTTGATACCAAATAGTTTGCTATATCAGCAAACCATGGGGAGAGAACTGAAATAGCAAACAAAATATCATATGGTAACTGGTCATCCACCATTCCTTCTTCACCTGCAGGCAGATTCATCCTAGATAGAAAGTCAACAACAACATTTTCCTTACCAAGATTATCAACAATAGTTAGATCAAACTCTTGTAATAAAAGCAACCAAATTATAATTCTAGCATTCACATCTGGTTTGTTCATTAAATATTTGATTGTAGCATGATCAATATGCACAAATGCTTGATAGCCTTTAATGTAATGCCTAAATTTGGTTAATGCATACACAACAGCTATGAATTCCTTTTCGGCCACAGAGTAATTCAACTCAGCCTTTGACAAGTTCTTACTGATAAAATAGATGGCATAGGGAAATTTCTCCTCTTCCTGACCTAAGGCTGCTCCTATCGCTTTGTGTGAGGCATCAACATGAATATGAAAAGGGAGGGCCCAGTTTGGGCCTCTAAGGATTGGTGTAGTGGTTAACTTACCCTTTAGAATGTCTAAGGCCTATTGACAACTCTTTGACCATATAAACTCAGAATCTTCAGCCAACAACCCAAACAAAGGAGAGGCCAACTTGCTAAAGTCCCTTATGAACCTTCGGTAGTATCTAGCTAACCCTAAGAAACTCCTGACATCTCTCTTCTTTTGTGGAGGTGGGACCCTTTGGGTGATTGTTATTTTGTTTGGGTCCACCTGCAGTCCTTGCTGAGATATTGAATGACCTAGCACA